>JAMWET010006970.1:65000-115274 GCA_024036415.1 Prochilodus magdalenae | reverse complement strand
TTCTGGCTTCCCTTAGAGGGTGGAGGTGAGTGGTGTTAATTTATAATTGGCTAAGACTCCTTTAGGGGGCGGTTGTGAGTGGTGTGTATTTGAGGTTGGTAAGACTCCTTTAGAGGGCGGTAGTGATTGTGTTTTGATTTTATTTGTGGTTGGTATGACTCCTTTAGAGGGGGCGGTGGTGAGTGGTGTTTTATTTGGAGGTTGGTAAAGAACTCCTTTAGAGGGCGGTGGTTGATTGGTGTTTATTTGATGGTATGTAATGACTGCTTTTAGAGGGGCGGTGGTGAGTGGTTTTTGTTTTATGTTTGATTGGTTTGGTAATGACTACCTTTAGAGGTCGGCTGGGTGAGTGGTGTTTACTTTGAGTTTGTAAAGACTCCTTTAGAGGGCGGTGGTGAGTGGTGCTTATATTTGATGGTCGGTAAAGACTCCTTTCGAGGGCGGTGGGTGAGTGGTGTTTATTTTGTGATGGTAGGTAATGACTGCTTTAGAGGTCGTTTGAGGGTGTTTATTTAAGGGTTGTAAAGACTCCTTTAGAGGGCGTGGTGAGTGGTTGTTTATTTGAGGTTGGTAAAGACTCCTTTAGAGGGCGGTGGTGAGTGGTGTTTATTTGATGGTAGGTAATGACTGCTTTAGAGGGCGGTGTGAGTGTGTTTATTTGATGGTTGGTATGAAACTCCTTTAGAGGTGGTGGGTGAGTGGTGTGTATTTTGGGGGGGGATGTTTGGTAAGACTCCTTTAGAGGGCGTGGTGATTGTGTTTTATTTGGATGGTCGGTAATGACTTTCTTTAGAGGGCGGTGGTTGAGTGGTGTTTATTTGATGGTTGGTAATGACTCCCTTTTAGAGGGCGGTGGGTTTGAGTGGTGCTTATTTGATGGTTGGTATTGACTCCTTTAGAGGGCGGTGGTGAGTGTGCTTATTGATGTCGGTAATGACCTTTTAGAGGGCGGTGGTGATGGTGGTGTTTGTTTATTTGATGGTTGGTAATGACTCCTTTAGAGGGCGGTGGTGAGTGGTGTTTATGTGATGGTTGGTAATGACTCCTTTAGGGGGCGGTGGTGAGTGGTGTTTATTTGAGGTTGGTAATGACTCCTTTAGAGGGCGGTGGTGAGTGGTGCTTATTTGATGGTTGGTAATGACTCTTTTAGAGGGCGGTGGTGAGTGGTGTTTATTTAATGGTGGGTAATGACTCCTTTAGAGGGAGCTGGTGAGTGGTGTTTATTTGATGGCTGGTGTTTATTTGATGGTCGGTAATGACTCCTTTAGAGGGCGGTGGTGAGTGGTGTTTATTTGATGGTAAGTAATGACTCCTTTAGAGGGCGGTGGTGAGTGGTGTTTATTTGGTGGTTGGTAATGACTCCTTTAGAGGGCGGTGGTGAGTGGTCTTTATATGATGGTTGGTAATGACTCCTTTAGAGGGCGGTGATGAGCGTGTTTGTTTATTTGATGGCTGGTAATGACTCCTTTAGAGGGTGGAGGTGAGTGGTGTTTGTTTATTTGATGGCTGGTAATGACTCCTTTAGAGGGCGGTGGTGAGTAGTGTTTATTTGATGGTTAGTAATGACTCCTTTAGAGGGCGGTGGTGAGGGGTGTTTATTTGATGGTTGGTAATGACTCCTTTAGAGGGTGGTGTTGAGTGGTGTTTATTTAAAGGGTTGGTAATGATTCCTTTAAAGGGCGGTGGTGAGTGGTGTTTATTTGATGGTTGGTAATGACTCCTTTAGAGGGTGGTGGTGAGTGGTGTTTATTTGATGGTTGGTAATGACTCCTTTAGAGGACGGAGGTGAGTGGTGTTTATTTGATGGTTGGTAATGACTCCTTTAGAGGGTGGTGGTGAGGGTGTTTATATTTGATGGTTGGTAATGACTCCTTTAGGGTGGTGTGAGGGGTGTTTATTTTTGGATGTTGTAGTGACTCCTTTAGAGCGCGGTGGTGAGTGGTTGGTTTATTTTAATGGCATGGTAATGACTCCTTAGAGGGTGGTGGGGAGTGGTGTTTGTTTATATGATGGCTGGTAATGACTCCTTTAGAGGGCGGTGGGTGAGTGTGTGTGTTTATTTGATGGTTGGTATGACTCCTTTAGAGGGCGGGTTGGTGAGGTTTGGGTGTTTATTTGTGGTTTGTAAGACTCCTTTAGAGGGAGGTGGTGAGTGGGTGTTTATGTGATGGTTGTAATGACTCATTTAGACGCGGTTGTGAGTGGTGTTTGTTTATTTTGATGGTTGGTAATGACTCCTTTAGAGGGCGGTGGTGATTGGTGTGTTATTTTGATGTTTGGTATGATCCTTGAGGGCCGGTGGTGAGTGTGTTTATGTGATGGTTGGTAATGGCCTCCTTTTGAGGGCGGTGGGTGGAGTGGTGTTTATTTGATGTTTGGTAATGACTCCTTTTATAGCGCGGTGGTGAGTGGTGGTTTCTTTGATGGTTGGTAATGACTTCCTTTAGAGGGCGTGTGAGTGGTGTGTCTTTGATGGTTTGTATGACTCCTTAGAGGCGGTGGTTAGTGGGTGTTTATGTGATGTTGGTAATGTACTCCTTTTAGAGGGCGGTGTGAGTGGTGTTTAATTTGATGTTGTATGACTCCTTAGAGGCGGTGGTGAGTGGTGTTTGTTTTTAATTTGAATGGTTGGTAATGACTCCTTTAGAGGTGGTGTTGAGTGGTGTTTTATGTTGATGGCTGTAATGACTCCTTCAGAGGGCGGTGTGAGTGGTGTTTGTTTTAAAATGGTTTTTTTTTTGATGGTTGGTAATGAATCCCTTCAGAGGGTGGTGGTGAGCGGTGTTTTATTTGATGTGGGGTATGACTCCTTTTAGAGGGCGGTCTGAGTGTTGTTTATTTGATGGTTGGGTTAATGACTCTTAGAGGGTGGTGGTGACGGTGTTATGTTGATGGTTTGTATGGCTCTTTAAAGGGTGGTGGTGTCCTGGTGTGTTGATTTTCAGATGACAGTTTAACGTAAACAAAATGGTTCCACCCTTCAGTAGCGGCGGTCCGTGCAGAGCTGTCTCTGCAGCAGCAAGCTTGTTCAGAATGGAATGTGATTGAGATTGCTGTTGCGTGACTTGCCTTCAATCTGGGCCCTGCTGTCTCTCCCGTCTCTCCGTTTACACTGCCTCTGTCCTTTCCCTCTCGCTCTCCCCGCTCCTCTGTTTCTCTCTTGTTCTCTATTCCTGTTTTGATTTCCGAGTGAATAAGGCTCCTAATGTCTCCCTGGTCCAACCTGTTCGGTAGTCATAATTAGCAATTGTCTGCCTCTTGGTCCTAATAAATTTTCACATTTTGCATTAGAACTCGTTAGTGAGAGGAGAAAAAAAAGAAAGAGAGTTTCGGCTCGGAAAGGAGCATGAATGTGCTGCCGTAGGAGGCTTAGAGGAGTCAGACTGTTGTTCAGTGTGGCTGCAGTAGACTGCCTGTTCGCTCTGAATGGAGCTTTGTGATAAGCACAGAAAAAAGGAAACAGGAGAAAGAGGAGAAGGTGCAGTGAGGATGAGGAGAAGAAAGCAGAGCAGTGGTGGTCTATTAACAGACATATGACACAGCTAAACACAGCAGCGTCGCTACACTGGTTCACTGTGCTTATCCCTGTATTCCCATTGCCCATCTACGCTTTCCTCCACTTACTAGAAAACGCCCAGTGTTCCCAGAGTCCTCCATTCAGGGACATGGTTTGATATTTCAAGGAGTCAAAAGTGAGTGTGTCCCTGGGTTAATATAGGACGCCTGGAAACAATGTGCGGTTTTGCTTAGAAGTTCCTAGAGTTGAGCAGATGCCCAGTGTTACCAAGGTCTTGTGTCCCAGATCCCATGTCCCTAAAGTCCTATATTCCCAACCCTGTATTCCAAGTACCCATGTTCCCAGGTGTCTAGTGTTACCAAGGGGTTGTGTCCAATTGCCCCATGTTCCCAAAAGGTCTTATATTCCCAAAGCCCTGTATTCCAAGTGACCTATGTTCCCAGAGTCCTATGTTACCAGGGGCTTTGTGTTCCAATTGCCCCATGTACCCTAAGTCCTATATTCCCAGCCCTGTATTCTAGTGACCTATGTTCCCAAAGTCATATGTTTACCAAGGGCTTGTGTTCCAATTACCCCATGTTCACCAAAGTCCTATATTCCCAAAGCCATGTATTCCAAGTGACCCATGTGTCCCGGTGCGGTCCTATGTAACCATAACAGTTTTGTGGGGGTGTGCCAATTGTCACCATGTCACAGGTGCATATATTCCCAAAGCCCTGTATTTCCAGGTGACCTATGTTCCTGGAGTCTCTTATGATAACCAACAGGTTTTGTGTTCCAATTTGCCCCATGTCGCTAAAGTCCTATATTCCCAAAGCCCTGTATTCCAAGTGACCCATATTCCCAGAGTTATATGTTACCAGGGCTTGTGTACAAATTACCCCATGTTCCCAAAGTCCTATATTCCCACGCCCTGTATTCCAAGTGACCCATGTTTACCCAGAGTCCTATGTTTACCAGGGGCTTGTGTTCCAATTGCCCCGTGTGTCCCTAATAGGTCATATATCCAAAGCCCTGTATTCCAGTGGGTGGACCTAGGTTCCCAGACTCCTATTTACCGAGGTGCGTTGTGTATGTTCCAGTTTCGCGCCATGTTTCCTAAATTCCTAGGGTTTCCCACACTTCTGTTTTTCCCAGGTGTTTTATTCCCAAGGCGCGTATGTTCCCAATTCTTATGTGGGCATGGTCCTGGTTTTTCAGAATAGTGCCCTATGATACCGGCGGAGCCCTATGTTCCCAGTTCTGTATAAGTCCCGCCATGCGCAAAAAAGTTATGGGGGGGGGGGGGCCCAGGGGCCCTATATCACCCAGTGGCGTTCCAGTGCTTCTGGGGGGTGGAGTTCGATAAAGACATACCAGGAATCAGCGACAGTCAAAAAGGCACACGTGCGCGAACAGAGGGTGTCGGAGACAGGGGGAGCCGGAGGTGTGTAGTCGTGGTAGTGTTCGAGTTTCAGGTGAAAGGTAGCAGGCGATGGATGTTAGATGTGAATGTTACACGAGAAGAGAATTAGACTGTCAGACCTCCGGAGGGGGAGCGTTTCCAGAGACCGAGGAGCAATCCTAACATGATTCTCAAACCCGGAAGCTTGAGCGGCGAGTGTGTGGCGTGCAGCTGGAGAGAGCCTAGACGCGCTGCAGATTTAGGTTGGCGAGACCGAAGGAGTAAGGTTTTTTGAGAACCGGCATTTTAAAATGTGTCGGTTTCTTTTACGGTGTGAGCCGTGGGGTGTGAGGGTGAACAGGTGCGCTTTGATGGTTGTGACGGGTGGAGGAGACAGCAGGCAAGGGTCTGGACCTATTGGCGCTGTTTGGAGAAGCGAGATGAGCCAGTGCCAGCCAGAGGAGAGTTTCAGTAGTCCAGGCGGCTGCAGATGAAGACATGGTAGGAGACACTGCGGCAGCAGGCTGAGAGAGGCATGTCCTGGTTTGGGGAATATTGCGCCAGAGGTTTTTACCAACTGATCTAACATGGTAAATGGAAGCGGTACATTGAGGATGATGCCCTGATTTCAAACAAGAGGTGAAGGGTACACAGTTATGACCAGGGTCCTATGTTTCCCAGTGCCGTATGTTCCCAAAATACTATGCTCCGAGATCCTTTTGTTCCCAAGGCCATATTTTCCTAAGGTATTATGTTCCCAAGGTCTTATGTTCCCAGTGCGGTATTTTCCCAAGGTCTTCTGTTCCCAGTGCCGTATGTTCCTAAGGTCTTAGGTTCCCAGTGCCGCATGTTCCCAGTGCCGTATGTTCCCAAGGTCTTATGTTCCCAGTGCCGTATGTTCCCAAGTTCTTAGGTTCCCAGTGCCGCATGTTCCCAGTGCCGTATGTTCCCAAGTTCTTAGGTTCCCAGTGCCGTATGTTCCCAAGGTCTTATGTTCCCAGTGCCGTATGTTCCCAAGTTCTTAGGTTCCCAGTGCCGCATGTTCCCAAGGTCTTATGTTCCCAGTGCGGTATGTTCCCAAGGTCTTATGTTCCCAGTGCGGTATTTTCCCAAGGTCTTCTGTTCCCAGTGCCATATGTTCCCAAGTTCTTAGGTTCCCAGTGCCGTATGTTCCCAAGTTCTTAGGTTCCCAGTGCCATATGTTCCTAAGGTCTTATGTTCCCAGTGCCGCATGTTCCCAGTGCCGCATGTTCCCAGTGCCGAATGTTCCTAAGGTCCTATGATCCCAGTGTCTTTTGTTCCCAACGTCCTATTTTCCCAGTCCCTTTACATTCCCAAGATCTTTTAATCCTAGTGTACTATGTTCCCAAGGTAGTATGTTCCCAGTGCCGTATGTTCCTAAGGCCTTATGTACCAACATCCTACGTTCCCATTGATTTTTCTTCCCAACGTCCTCTATTCCCAGTGCCTAATATAGGGTCTCTCACCCTCATCCCCCGTCCATTAACTCCCTTTGGCCTGTAGAGCTTCAGTGCCCTTCATCCTGCCGTCCTCTCCAGAGACAGACGGACAGAGACGGATAGTTATTCCCTCCTGGAGAAGTGAGGCTGGACTGACTCGCCTCGTTCAGTTACATGTGAGCGTGCTGCGTCGTGTGGAGTAGAGTAAGGAGTGACCTGAACTCTATAGGATGATGGATCCCAGGGAGAATGGTTGGTCACCACTGGAATACTATTCAGATCCAGGATCCCTGTGACCTGGATCTACTCCTTCCGCTCTGGACACACCCACTCCTCTTTGGACACGCCTACTCATTTACACCTGCATCTCTGGACACACCCTCTCCTGTACTCCCTGCATTTCTGGACACTCACTCCCATACTCCCTGCTCTCTGGACACACCCACTCCTCTCTGGACACGCCTACTCATTTACACCTGCATCTCTGGACACACCCACTTTCGTACTCCCCGCATCTCTGGACATACCCACTCCCATTCCCCCTGCATCTCTGGACACACCCACTCGTGTACTCCTTGCATTTCTGGACACACCCACTCCTGTACTCCCTGCCTCTCTGGACACACCCACTCCCGTACTCCCTACATTTCTGGACACACCCACTCTGACTTCCTTCCATTCTGGACACACCCACTCCCATACTCCCTGCATGTCTGGACACACCCACTCCCGTACTCCCTGCATCTCTGGACACACCCACTCCCGTACTCCCTGCTCTCTGGACACTCACTCCCGTACTCCCTGCTCTCTGGACACACCCACTCCCATACTCTCTGCATCTCTGGACACACCCACTCCTGTACTCCCTGCCTCTCTGGACACACCCACTCCCATACTCCCTGGACACACCCACTCCCATACTCCCTGCATCTCTGAACACACCCACTCCCATACTCCCTGCATCTCTGGACGCACCCACTCCTGTCCTCTCTGCATCTCTGGACACACCCACTCCTGTACTCCCTGGACACACCCACTCCTGTACTCCCTGCATCTTTGGACACAACCACTCCCGTACTCCCTGCTCTCTGGACACTCACTCCCGTACTCCCTGCTCTCTGGACACTCACTCCCGTACTCCCTGCTCTCTGGACACACCCACTCCCATACTCTCTGCATCTCTGGACACACCCACTCCGTACTCCCTGCATCTCTGGACACACCCACTCCCATACTCCCTGGACACACCCACTCCTGTACTCCCTGCATCTCTGGACACACCCACTCCCATACTCCCTGCTCTCTGGACACACCCACTCCTGTACTCCCTGCATCTCTGGACACACCCACTCCTGTACTCCCTACATTTCTGGACACACCCACTCCTGTACTCCCTACATTTCTGGACACACCCACTCTCCCTCTGCCTTGCAGGGCATGTCCATTCCTCTATCCCTGCCTCTTTACTGGACACAGGGGAGAACTGTATGTTTGTCTAAGTGAGGTCTATCAGGGTCTGGGAGGCAGTCCAGGCGTCTGCAGCGTGCAGCAGTGCTGTAAGGAGATTTGGAGTTTTTCTGTGTGTACTGTAGATCATTCCTGGAGTGGATCAAAGAGAGAGAGAGAGAGAGAGAGAGAGAGAGTGGGAGGAATAAAGGATAGAAAAGGAAAAAATCCAACCATGATAACGAGAGAGAGAGAGAGAGAGAGAGAGAGAGAGAGAGAGAGAGAGAGAGAGACTGTTTGCCAGTATCGGTGTAAATTAGCCGAGGTAATAAAGGCATTTGAACCCAAGTGAAGGGACGAGGGAAAGCGAGGGAGTCAAGTGAAACATTAAATGATATGACTCAGGTAGAGTAAGCGAGGCAGAGGCGAGAGAGAGAGACAGTAATGAAGGACTAAAGCCTCGGGAGCCCTGAGATTAAGGGACGGAGGAAGGGAAGCAGAGAGAGGTGGAAAAATAACGAGAAAAAGGATCATCACTGAGGTTCGCTTCAGGTCTCTGTGCCGTGCTCGAGTGTCCCTCTCTCCGCTCTCTGGTGACTCTGGCTGGTAAAGCACTTACTCCATCTGAAGGAGGGACACGATGATGCCATAATCATATTTGTGCTGCCCAATATTTGCTTGCTTAAGCGGCACCGGCATCGGGCTTCCTACCGTAGCCTATCCTATCGTAAGACATCATCAGCTCCACCCAGAAGGAGGTGTGGGAGTGCGGTGGTGTTGGGAAGGAGGATAAAGGTGACCAGGATCAATAACTGATGATAAATTTAGACTGATATGATCAATATTTATTGAGCTACACATACAGAAGTCTGTCTCTCAGTATGGCGGTGTTGGGCCGCCGTGTTTGCTAACCCAACACGCCAGACGTCTCGGTATGGAGCTGTAGAGGTTCCTGATGGAGTCCTGTGATAATCCATCCCATGCAGCTTGAACATCCTCACACAGTTCCTGCAGATGGTGCGGTAGGGGTGGAGGTGGAGGGACACCAGGTCTACCAGCAAACCGTTCATCTTGGTGCTGACCACGGTGCCTCCACACACGGATTCGTTGGGCGTCTCCACCAAGACTAAAGCGGGACTCGTCACTGAAGATGACCCGCTGCCATTCTGAGTCACTCCATGACAGTCTGGTACGACACCACTGCAGTCTTTGGTGACGGTGACGTGGTGTTAAGGAATGTCGTGGTAACGGTCTGTGTGGTGCAGCTGTCTGCCAACAGGACGACCCATGGAGGACACCACTGCTCGCTGGATGTCCGCCATCTTGGCTGTTGGGTCAGTCAGGTCAGCGGCAGGGCCCGTTCCTGCTTAGGTCACATAAGTGTGAAAGCTGAATCGCCATGACGTCCTGCGGCGTTCAGGACACACCACACGCCCGCCCCAAGACCCAGAGCCCGGTATCGGATGGGAAGTAGAGATGATACTGTGCTTCAACGGCTGTAGCGTTAGCACGTCTTCCCGAGCAGCACTTACTCCCCGGATCAACAGCTTTCCCAATCGAGATTTCCCAGGTGCCTCGGCGGCGGCGCGTACGAGGGTAGAACCGCAGTGCGCAGATTACCGCCAGCATCGCGGAGCCCTCGCTGCCATTGTAGGCAGTGTGATTACTCTGATGCAGATAAATAAGCCCACTACACATGCTTAAGTGCGCTCCTTTGTGATGGCTCGTCCAGGCTCTTTGTGTCTGCCTCTGCCGAGATAGAGGCGCGGCGGAACGGCCTCCTGAAGCTATTCTATTTAAACGCTGCTCTCTTTATGAGCCGCGCCGCCAGGAAGATGATTACATTTGAATGCAGCCTCGCAGACTGTTCGGATAGAGTCGGCGCTGGTGGACGTGACAGTTAAGTATTTGCGGGGGAGGAGGGGGCGCGAGGCCTCCGGGGAGATGGGGCTTGAGGAACGCCGCTATCTCCCGGTTATGACTGAGTTGAGAGGTCAAGCGCAAATTGATCGGCTTCGGGGCTGGAATTGAATTGTCAATTTCAATCCGGGGCCGGAGGCTGGAAGGACGCAGGCTGCTCCAGTGTGTGAAAGCTTTGGAAATGAGGAGTGACCGCCGTGGAATGGACTCGCACATATGTATTCCTGGGACGGCTACCGGGGGCAACCGGCAATTCGTTCCTGAAAGATGGGCCGGAGCGAGCGTTCCATATGTGAATATGTGGCTTGGTGGTTCGGAATTGCGCGAGAGGGGTGTCGTTGTGCATGGGCACATTCCGAGGACAGGCGACGAGGGAGCGTGCTCACTCTTCAAGTTGAGTTCATTCCGCGCTGTTGGTTTTCCGTGATTGAATGTTTTGCATTGGGAAGATATCACAGGTGGGATGAGGGACACTGTGACTACAATGAACCATGACCTTAGTCACATGACCTCTCTAGTTCAAGATGCACGATACCGCCAAAAGTATTCGCTCGTCTGTCTTCACACGCAACTTCCCATACGAACTTCCCATATGGACTTCCCGTACTATCTTCCCATATGATCTTCCCATACAAACTTCCCATACGAACTTCCCGTACTATCTTCCCATATGGACTTCCCGTATGGACTTACCATATGAACTTCCCATATGGACTTCCCATATGAACATCCCATATGGACTTCCCATAGGGATTTCCCATACGGACTTCCCATATGGACTTCCCATACGGACTTCCCATATGGACTTCCCATACGGACTTCCCATATGGACTTCCCATACGAACTTCCCATATGAATTTCCCATATGGACTGCCCATATGGACTTCCCATATGGACTTCCCATATGGACTTCCCATATGGACTGCCCATATGGACTTCCCATATGAACTTCCCATACGGACTTCCCATATGGACTTCACATATGGACTTCCCATACGAACTTCCCATATGGATTTCCCATACGGACTTCCCATATGGACTTCCCATACGGACTTCCCATATGGACTTCCCATACGAACTTCCCATATGAATTTCCCATATGGACTGCCCATATGGACTTCCCATATGGACTTCCCATATGGACTTCCCATATGGACTGCCCATATGGACTTCCCATATGAACTTCCCATACGGACTTCCCATATGGACTTCACATATGGACTTCCCATACGAACTTCCCATATGGATTTCCCATATGGACTTCCCATATGGACTTCCCACACAAACTTCCCATATGGATTTCCCATATGGACTGCCCATACAGACTTCCCATACAAACTTCCCATATGGACTTCCCATACAGACTTCCCATATGGACTTCCCATACAGACTTCCCATACAGACTTCCCATACGGACTTCCTGTACGGACTTCCCATATGGACTTCCCGTACTATCTTCCCATATGATCTTCCCATACAAACTTCCCATACGAACTTCCCGTACTATCTTCCCATATGAACTTCCCATATGGACTTCCCATATGAACATCCCATATGGACTTCCCATACGGATTTCCCATACGGACTTCCCATATGGACTTCCCATACGGACTTCCCATATGGACTTCCCATACGGACTTCCCATATGGACTTCCCATACGAACTTCCCATATGAATTTCCCATATGGACTGCCCATATGGATTTCCCATATGGACTTCCCATATGGACTGCCCATATGGACTTCCCATATGAACTTCCCATATGGACTTCCCATATGGACTTCACATATGGACTTCCCATACGAACTTCCCATATGGATTTCCCATATGGACTTCCCATATGGACTTCCCACACAAACTTCCCATATGGATTTCCCATATGGACTGCCCATACGGACTTCCCATACAAACTTCCCATATGGACTTCCCATACAGACTTCCCATATGGACTTCCCATACAGACTTCCCATACAGACTTCCCATACGGACTTCCCATATGAACTTCCTGTACGGACTTCCCATATGGACTTCCCATATGGACTTCACATATGGATTTCCCATATGGACTTCCCATATGGACTTCCTATACAAACTTCCCTTATGGATTTCCCATATGGACTTCCCATACAAACTTCCCATATGGACTTCCCATATGAACTTCCCATACAGACTTCCCATATGGACTTCCCATACAGACTTCCCATATGGACTTCCCATACGGACTTCCCATATGGACTTCCCATACGAACTTCCCATATGAATTTCCCATATGGACTGCCCATATGGACTTCCCATATGGACTTCCCATATGGACTTCCCATATGGATTTCCCATATGAACTTACCTAACAGACTTCCCATACAAACTTTCCATATGGACTTTCCATATGGACTTCCCATACGGACTTCCCATACAAACTTCTCATATGGACTTCCCATATGAACTTCCCCTACGGACTTCACATATGGACTTCCAATACGAACTTCCCATATGGATTTCCCATATGGACTTCCTATATGGACTTCCCATACGAACTTCCCATATAAACTTCCCATATGGACTCCCATATGGACTTCCCATATGGACTTCCCATATGAACTTCCCATATGAACTTCCCATAGGAACTTCCCATATGGACTTCCCATATGAACTTTCCATACAGACTTCCCATATGGACTTCCCATATGGACTTCCCATACAAACTTCCCATACAAACTTCCCATACAGACTTCCCATACGGACTTCCCATATGGACTTCCCATACGGACTTCCCATATGGATTTCCCATATGGACTTCCTATATGAATTTACCATATGGACTTACCATATGGACTTCCCATATAAAGTTCCCATATGGACTTCCCATATGGACTTTCCATACGGACTTCCCATATGGACTTCCCATACTGACTTCCCATATGGACTTCCCATATGGACTTCCCATATGGACTTCCTATATGGACTTCCCATATAGACTTTCCATATGAACTTCCCTATCCATAGGGTTGCTCCACCCTTTACAGCTACAACAGCTCCAACTCTTTTGGGAAGGCTTTCCACAAGGGTTAGGAATGTGTTAATGGGAATTTCTGACCATTCCTCCAGAAGCACATCTGTGAGGTCAGACACTGATGTTGGACGAGAAGGCCTGGCTCTCAGTCTCCGCTCTAACCCATCCCAAAGGTGTTCTATCGGGTGGAGGTCAGGACTCTGTGCAGGCCAGTCCAGTTCCTCCACACCAGACTCGCTCATCCATGTCTTTATGGAGCTTGCTCTGTGCACTGGTGTGCGGTCATGTTGGAACAGGAAGGGGCCGTCCCCAAACTGTCCCCACAAAGTCGGGAGCATGGAATGGTCCAGAGTCTCTTGGTCTGCTGAAGCATTAAGAGTTCCTCTCACTGGAACTAAGGGGCCTCAGCAGCTACCTACCCCAGCACTTTCTCAGACCAAAAGATCAACGTCGAGTCTCTGCCGGCAAGAGCCCGAACAGACCCCAGGATCGACCGGGCGGTGCTCTGTAGGCGCCCTGCTTTCGGTAATTAGGAGGGTGGAGTTCAGCTCCTCACTGCTTAAACACACTTAAGGCATCATGTGACCTCAAAGAGGGCGGGGGGGGGGCAATTATTTATTATCACCACGCAGAATTCCTCAGTGATGTGAAGCTGAGCTCCCGCTTCATGATCCAATCTCCCCGTTCCACCTTAAATGGTGCTGCAGCCTCAGGTACCAGACTGTAACTGCTACACCCTTTAAGGTGGAACGGGAGATTCCGCTGGGTAGCGCCGCAACATCAGCGCATCACTGGTGATCTTTACACGTGTGTTATGAAGACAATGACCATAAAGTGCTGTTACCATGGTGATCTCACAGCACAGCGGCTTTAACAGAGACATACTCATATTTATGGGTCTCTCTGGTCGCTTGCCAATGACTTGCAGGGCATTCTGGGAAATTTCTCATAACACTCCGTTTGGGGTGTGCCTCTGAAAAATCAGTATAAGGGCCCTGTAGCCCCAACACTCCGCCCTGCCCCTCCATCTCAACAGCGACCGGGACAGCCCTACCTCGTGACGTGAACGTGCACAACGGAGCGGGGTAGGGCGATGTGTTAGGGGCGAGGGCTGAAGTGGACCCACAGGACGCTGCCCCACAGGACGCTGCCTAACCATATGCTCCCCACAGTATGCTGCCCAGAGGACGCTGCCCAGAGGACGCTGCCCAGAGGACGCTGCCCACAGGACGCTGCCCCACAGGACGCTGCCCCACAGGACGCTGCCCCACAGGACGCTGCCCACAGGACCCTGCCCCACAGGACGCTGCCCCACAGGACACTGCCCACAGGACGCTGCCCACAGGACGCTGCCCACAGGACGCTGCCCCGCAGGAGGCTGCCCCGCAGGAGGCTGCCCCAAAGGACGCTGCCCCAAAGGACGCTGCCCCACAGTATGCTCCCCACAGTATGCTCCCCACAGGACGCTGCCCACAGGACGCTGCCCACAGGACGCTGCCCCACAGGAGGCTGCCCCACAGGAGGCTGCCCCGCAGGAGACTGCTCCGCAGGAGGCTGCCCCACAGGACGCTGCCCCACAGGATGCTCCCCACAGGACGCTCCCCACAGGACACTGCCCACAGGACACTCCCCACAGGACGCTGCCCCACAGTATGCTGCCCAGAGGACGCTGCCCACAGGACGCTGCCCCACAGGACGCTGCCCACAGGACCCTGCCCCACAGGACGTTGCCCCACAGGACGCTGCCCCACAGGACACTGCCTACAGTATGCTCCCCACAGTATGCTCCCCACAGGACGCTGCCCACAGGACGCTGCCCACAGGACGCTGCCCCACAGGACGCTGCCCCACAGGACGCTGCCCCACAGGACGCTGCCCACAGTATGCTCCCCACAGGACACTGCCCACAGTATGCTCCCCACAGTACACTCCCCACAGGACGCTCCCCACAGGACGCTGCCCACAGGACACTCCCCACAGGACACTGCCCACAGTATGCTCCCCACAGTACACTCCCCACAGGACGCTCCCCACAGGACGCTCCCCACAGTACACTCCCCACAGGACGCTCCCCACTGGACGCTGCCCACAGTACACTCCCCATAGGACACTGCCCACAGGACGCTGCCCACAGGATGCTCCCATAGGATGCTGCCCCACAGGACGCTGCCCCACAGGACGTTCCCCACAGGACACTGCCCACAGTATGCTCCCCACAGTACACTCCCCACAGGATGCTCCCCACAGGACGCTCCCCACAGGACACTGCCCACAGGACACTCCCCACAGGACGCTGCCCCACAGGACGCTGCCCCACAGGACGCTGTTGTCTGGATAGTTCTGGTTGGTGGACGATCCTCAGTCCAGCAGTGACCCAGAGGTGTCCAGCAGCACTGCTGTGTCTAATCCACTCACACCAGCACCACCCACACTAACACACCACCACCACGTCAGTGTCACTGCAGTACTGAGAATGATCCACCACCCACATACTACCTGCTCTGTGGTGGTCCTGTGGTGGTCCTGCCCATTAAAGAACAGGGTAATACAGTATACAGAGAAACAGATGGACTACAGTCTGGACCTGTACACCTACAGAGTGTCCTGTATGGTCAGTGGAGCTGGACAGTGGACGGTGAGAGTAGAAACAGGGAGGTGGACGTAGTGAAGTGGCCGGTGGGTGTATCTGATGAATTCTCATATTCGGGGTTTATGACACACACGATGAGGGAGACAGTCTGAGGGTGGTGTCAGGAGAACATTTCCTCCACACCTCGAGGTGTAACACCATCTGCGAGTGTGGTTTGGGATGATGTTGGATTTACACACTGCCTTTCCGAATCCTCTGTGAGTCCAGGGTTTCGTCTCGGCACCAGACAAGCAAGAGCGTGATAGTGTGGCTGTGAGCTACCTAACAGGAAGTGTTACACAGCACTGTATGTATCACGGTAATCCAGAATTAATCCACGGAGGAGCTTCGGCATAATCCCATGAGATTTAGGGAATTACGGAAGAAGTACACATTTAGTCGCCGAGTAACGTGTACTGTTTGCTGTTCTACCGGGCTGATCGTTAGACTCGTGTGTCCTCGGTTCCAAGCTGGTACAAACACAGGCTGCAGGTAGCACCAAGGTTCTAAGAAGCCTGGACCAGAACCAAGGTTTCTTTGGTTGAAAAGGACTATGTGAGGACCTTGACGTCGTCCTCATGATGCAGACCAGGAAGAGGACCATGACATGACCGTGTGCTGCGTTGAAACTGTGCGACCACCGGCCTTTCTTTTTTCTTTTTCTATTTTTTCTTTTTTAAATTTTTTATTGTTGATCTTTTTATTATACACTTCACGAAATGAAGTAAATTAATGATTAAAATTAATTAAATTAAATAAATAAATTAATTAAATTAATTAAAAAAGGGGGGTGAGACGAAAAATGTTTAATTAAAATTTTAAATTAATTTAATTTTAAAAATTAAAATTTTAAATTTTTAAAATATATATTTTTTTATATTATTATATATTATATTATATAATTTTTTATAAAAAAAATTAATTTAAGTATATCCATAAACATTTACATGTACCCACACACAACCCTCGGACACAGGATGAAAGGGGTTTAGCACCCAGCGTCCAACATTGTATCAATCTTTTACGTGGTTTTGCTTAATGACAGTATTCCAAGCTGGGAGTACAGGGATAACATTCCACCATTATTCTGGAATGGCTGTAACCGAGAGCCTTTCCAAGAAAGTGAAAACCGGATCGGACTCGCTCCAAAGTGTTGTACCGAAGGACATCTCTAATCCATTCGGGATATGTAGGGGGAACCGGAAGTTTCAAAAAGCTCAGAGCGATGTTTCGGGATTGACGGTCCGGATGGGAGAACACCGAACATTGTGGTGACTGGGTTAGGGTCAGACTGTCTCTCCAGAACCTCAGATATAAGGTGTAGAAGACTTGCCACCAGGTTTTCGCGTAGTACTGCAGAACCTTATCCATCCATGATCAACTGTTCCAACTACTGTAACCTGATCACACCGTGTGGGGCAGGCCCGAGTGCTGATAGATCCGTGAGGCCAAGCCCGGTTCTGTTTACTCTCTGGTAACTCAGAGCGCACGACTGCGGACGGCATTTCATCGCCCACCGTTGTCAGCTCATAAACACGACAGAGGAAAGACAGAGGCTGGTTTTATGGCGTGCTGCATTTGCGTTTTATAGACTGTCGCTTGTGAATAAGAGGATTTGCGGGCCGTGAACCGGATCCCCTTAAAAACAGGGCTCGGGCTCTGGAGGATTCGATATTCCCAGCTTCCACCTTCCCAAAAAACCTTTTCCCTGAGAAGTGCATGCCGGATGCCGGGCTGCTTTCCGGGTTCCGTGTGTGACCTGCCTTCAGAGTTCCCTCTGTTCCTAGACGGCACTAATCTCTGTTTCTCTTGCGCAGATGCTGTGGTCGACTCGGCGGAGGGATTGAACGAGGACCCTAGACCGCACACGCCGCTCGCCGTCCACTTTCCGAGAAGAGCGAGGTGAAAAGGTCGGAGGCCATGAGTCACGGCGGCGGAGAGCGATGCTATAACCCTGTAACCCGGAGCGCTTAAAATGGGGACTATGTTCGGAGCTTTGTGTCTGGTCCAGCTGTGATTGCCCTCGGGACAGCCGTTTCCTGAAACTGTGCGTCGGTAATCCTTTTCCCGCTCTCCGGCCATTCCTCCTTATTTCGGGTTCTAATCTCTTTCCCGTCCCCTCTCCATCGAAGCGAATCCGACCTTCACGCCCCTTAAAAAATGGCCAGCGGCAGGTTCAGCCTCCCGAAATCCTCTCTCCCTGCCCTCTCGGCTCTTTTCCTCGCCCTGCTTTTCCTCCCTCTCCCCTCATTAGTGAGAGGTGACTGCTGGCTTATCGAAGGGGATAAAGGCTACGTGTGGCTGGCGATCTGCAGCCAGAACCAGCCACCGTACGAGACTATCCCTCAGCACATCAACAACACGGTGCACGACCTGCGCCTGAACGAGAACAAGCTCAAGGCGGTGTTCTTCAGCTCCATGAGCCGCTTCACCAACCTCACTGACCTCAACCTCACCAAGAACGAGATCTCGTACATAGAAGACGGGGCCTTCGCCGGACAGGCCAACTTGCAGGTGCTCCAGCTGGGGTACAACAAGCTGACGAACCTTACGGAGGGCATGATGCGCGGTCTGGGCAGGATGCAGTGCCTGTTCCTGCAGCATAATCTCATCGAGGTCATTTCCACCAATGCCTTCTGGGAGTGTCCCAGCCTGAGCAGCCTCGATTTGTCCTCCAACAAGCTGGCCAAGCTAGACCCGTCCACGTTCACGGTCCTCGGGCGTTTGATGGTGTGCGAGCTCGCTGGGAACCCGTTCCACTGTGGCTGCGAGCTCTACAGCTTCCTAACCTGGCTGGAGGCCTTCAACAATGTCACTCACACGTATGACCGGCTGCAGTGTGAGACCCCGAGGGAATTTTTTGGATACCCCCTGCTAAGCCCCGTCCCCGGTCATGGACGAAATGCTCGCTCCATCTTATCGTCTATGTGCAAGGACGGGGTGATCATACCGGGGATAACCTCCCTGCCCCCGGACCTGGATTCATCTGGGATGGGTCCGGGTATTTCGGACCAGATGGGGCCAAACCATCCGCCCACGGTGTCGTCGACGGCAGGTCCATCCTACGACCCCACCATTAAGCTGCAGTCGGTTTCCCTCACCGCGGCCTCACTGCTGGTCCAGATCCCTCGACCTTACAGCAAGATGTACATACTGGTGCAGTACAACCATACGTACGTGTCCGACGTCATGAACCTGAAGAACCGGAAAGAGCTCGTCACGCTAAGTACCCTAAAACCCCATACCGATTATACCTTCTGTGTAGCCTCCATTCGGAACTCGCAGCGCTACAACCACACCTGCCTCCAGTTTGCGACGCGATCTCCAGGCCCTGACGACCTGCGGGCTAGCCCCTCTACCACCACCCACTACATAATGACCATCCTGGGCTGTTTGTTCGGTATGGTCATCGTGTTGGGCTTGGTGTACTACTGCCTACGCAGGCGTCGGATCCAGGAGGAAAAAGAGAAATCCATTAGCGTGAAGAAAACAATCCTGGAAATGCGCTACGGGCCTGAGGCAGCGGCCGCGGCCGCCAACGATCCCTCGGCCTTGCAGAAACTCCATGAACAGGTCCACCACCAGCACCACCACAGCAAGATGCCACAGTCCACCTCCTCGAGTATGGGAATGCTCCACAGCTCCGCCAACACCAGCTCCTCTCGGCTGTCCTCACTTCCCCAGGTTGAAAAGATGGCCACAGCCTTCTCAGAGGCCTTGGCCACCAGCAAGGGGAACTACATGGACGTACGAACGTCAGCCGGAGGAGAGGAACGGGCCAGGGACGGAGCCGTGCCGGGAGCAGCGGAGGACATTGCGAGGGAAGAAAACGGGATTGATGTGGGAGAGGACTCGGAGGACGATGGTCGAGGCTCAACGTCAGAGATCTCTACCATCGCCAAGGAGGTGGACAAAGTCAACCAGATCATCAATAACTGCATCGATGCTCTGAAGCTGGATTCGGTAGCAGTTGCCGTGGCTGCGGCGGCCGCCACCACCGCTGGCAACACGCCTTCTCCACCCTCGCAGTGCATCACCTCCTCAGCCCGAGGACTCATTCCTCTGTCCCCAACAATAACAGAGACGTGCCAGGTCATGTCCTCTCCCAAAATTCCCCCTCTGCCCCCTGTTCCTCTTGTCCTGCCCCTATCCGAAAGACCAGGCATCAGCGGGGGTGGCTTTCTTTCACCTCCCTACAGGGACCCGCCCCCCGCCACGGCCGCAAGGCCACTGCAGCGGCAGCTGAGCGCCGATGCCGCTGTCGTGGTCCTCAGCAACATGAAGAATCGCTGCGGGGCCCCTTCCGGGGGATCCATAAAGAGTGCTCGGGTCTTCAGCCTGGATGTCCCCGAGCCTCTGAGCCCGGATTCCTCAAAGTACCCGGAGAAAGGCAGCCCTGTTGGGTGCGGGGAGCCCTCTGAGAGGCTTCCTCTAGTGGGTGTCCAAGGGGGTATCAACGGCAGGGGAGAAGGTGGCAACGGGGGAGGAGGGGGAGGCGGCGGTGGCAGTGGTGGTTCGGGTGGATGCGGTGTTGGGGTTCCAGGCGGAGGCGGCATGCCGCAACAGCACCTCCTGGAGGTGCACCCAGACTACCACTGCTCAGAGCACCGACACTCCTTCCCCGCTCTCTACTACGAGGGTGCCATCGACTCCCCTGCCCAGAAAGCCTCTTTCCTAAAGCCCCTCTCTCGCACCAAGAGGGACGCTGCCTATTCCCAGCTATCGCCTCGCCACCACAACTACTCGGGATACTCGTCCAGCCCCGAGTATTCCTCCGAGACCACCTTGAAAATCTGGGAGCGCTTTCGACCCTACAAGAAGAGCCCCCGCGAGGAGGCCTACATAGCGGCCGGCCATGCCCTTCGGAAGAAGGTGCAGTTCGCTAAGGACGAGGACTTGCACGACATTCTTGATTACTGGAAGGGGGTGTCCGCACAGCAGAAACTGTAAGTTGACCGGGAGGCACAATGACGCAGGGAGGCGGCAGAGAGGAACAGCATGCAGGTGGCTCTCGAGACTAAGCTACAGACGTCGGACCCCACAGAGACATGCGTCTGGGAAAAACAAAGCAACCCTGGATTGGGCCGGATATTCCAGACTCATTACGGAATTGATCAATCAAAATTGCACAGTGGAAAATGTGGTACTTGCCAAATTTTGAGAACGACCAAATCTCAAAGCGTTTTTTAATTTTCTTTTTTTTTGAATTTGTCGTGCACTTCTTGCACTATTTTAAACTGGAGAGGAATATAGACTCCACCCAATCAGTTAGTGGTATATGTGTAGAACTGATGCCTGATGATGTTAGGTGATGCTCATGACGTTAACTGTTGTCAGCTGTAATCGATCAAGAAACCTCCAGAGGCCTCGGCCCTCAAATCTGGGCACCCTGCTCCCGGGATTCTATTTAAGCTAAGCATGCTCGTCGAGTCGAGACATCCGTACGTGTTGCTCGGTGTGCTGGGGAGGAAACTGGATATACTTTACATTCAGGAAGTGTAGCGATTCATATTGAGGCGCTTATTTATTTATTCTTATTTATATAGACAGATATTTCTTTTCTCCTGCAGCTCAGCCCGTTCTAATTTATGACGCTTTCCATATTTTGCCTGAGAGATTGGCTATTCATTTGGGATTGCTCCGCAAATATTACCAAAAAAAAGCAACAACAAAAAAAAACAGGCCCTCGAGGGAATTCGGGAGAATGGAAATCGAATTAAAGCGAGGATCCTGGTTTGCGGAGACGACGTGCCAGACGAGCGCCGGGCCTTTACAATCAGCAGCTAGATGTAGCATCGGATGTAGGTCTAGCCGGAGTGCCACTAGGCTTGCTGGTCATGTACCGTAGCATCCGTGCATCCTAACACAGATGCCGTGTTCCTGTCAATGCTCCGATATGTGTCATTTCCAGATGATTGCTCTCCGAGGGCTGGATTCCTGGATATTGATTAAGCCTTGTCGTACGCTAAATTACGCTGCCGGGTCTTTCTCCGCTGTTTACGCGTCCGCCACTACGATTAGTGTGTTTGGAACACCGGCCCTGAACGCGGTGGGGTAAAAATGGCTACCCTTCCTTCCTTTCCAACCCGTTAAAAAAGCTGATTGATTACATTTCCTCTTTTGCCTGGAACTCCAAGTGTTCCCGAGATTCCACGTCTTGCTTTGAATGAGCCTAACCAGATAGATGAGTAGGTATAGGGGCTCGGGACGATGATGTAACGGATCCCCACGCCTGCCGTATCCTTGTCCGGCTTAACTGGGTAAATGAATTAGCCGTTTTGTAGGGCAGGTGTCACGGGGTCACGGAAGTGCTGATACAATTAACACTGCCCTCGTCGGAAATGTGTTGGGAATTAATTGTGTATTTCTCCAGTCAGGTCGTTACCCTCTGGAGTCACCGGCGTAAAGGCAGTAGCAGAGGCGGAAAGCAAGCGATGGCCTTTATGCTAATTGACTCGCAAAGCCAACACGCCAGAGCTGATGCGACGGAGCGGGTCCGTAATGACCCCATCGCTCTTTTAATCAATGGGGTAACATAGGCTTCCGGAAAAAAGGAACTCCCGTTTCGGAGCAGCGTTAGGACGTTTTGGGAAAGTTGCCGGCAGCTCTGTTGACTCCCAACTCTTTCCTCCATGTGGCCAACAGCTGACCGTCGAGTTCACTGCCCTAGTTTGGAAAACACCAAGTGCCATCAGGCTTCAGCCTGTTTAGTGATATGGATCCTCGAGTGACGAGCGTATTCGGAGCTTTCAGCATGTAAAATATCTCAAACCCACGGTGAAACCCCACCCCCCACCACCGCAGGGGTCCGTTAGTAAATGGCTACATCACCCAAGCGTCGGGATCGATACGCTGTAATTGAGAATTGGCGTGGCCAAAATCCATTAAGGGTGTGCTGTCGCTCCTGGAGGATCATTAACGCTGTCTGAGACGGGGACAACCTGGCCGTGTCCTTTTAATGCTCATTGGTTTCCCACCTGACTCAACTTTATCAACCCTTGAATGCCCTAGGCAGCACCTAGGACATCGAATGAATGAACATCCCAGCTTCGGGATCACCTGGGTTGGTTGAAAACCAAGCTAAGCATCAAGAGGAACCTCTTTTACAGCGCCATGTTGCGTTTGACCACTTGATCCGAGTACCACTTGACCAATTTGTGGCCAGGGATCTTGAAAAGTTCAACTGGACATGGTTTACTTAACTGCAAGGACTGTGGCGGTTCAAATGACAGTAGTCTGGTCCTGTACCCCAGTGTTCCTTAACCTCTCAGTCCTGGAGGCACCCTGCCCTGCACATTCTAGTGCACCCCAACACACCTGGTTCAACCGAGTAGCTCATCAGCAAGCCCTTTCAGAGTTGCGGCGGGTGTTAAAGCAGGGAGTCCACTAAAATGTGCAGACAGGGTGCCTCCAGGATTGAGAGGTTGGGAAACACTGGTGTGGAGGACCGTAGTTCTAAACCAAGGCAAGCTAGCTCGTCCAATGTCCAAGTCACATGGTAGGGTAGGACAATTGGGTCTGATTGGAACCAGCAGAAGAACCTATCAGAGCTTTACTTCAGTGGTCCCTTCAGTTCACCTTAGGAGGCGACAAGTTGCTAACGCCGTCCAAAGGTCGTTTCTGTGTTGTCACATCTGGGTTTGCAAGCTCTCTGGCGGAAGTGACGATTGGCCCTCTAAGGCGAGAGACGTACTTGCTGTTAGCTATGGCTGCCTTGAATCCTGCGTCCACTTGGTGTGTTGGTTGTGACCGAGTTCGTAACTACACGCATCTCCATGATGTGTCCCGGTTGCTACACGGTTACCAGTATGCTTGTGAGAACAGCTGGCGGGAGATCAGTGTTAGTTTACAAGTCAATGTGGAGACAACACAATTCCAGAAGTTGTTTATGGTCAGGGATCTCTGGTCTGCCCTCTAGTAGTGGGGTGGAGTTTTAGCCATGATAGGGTTATTGTTCGATGGAGGGCCCAAGTACCATCCCCAACTTTGAACCCCCTCTCACGAGGTATTGGATTGGCTTAGAAATTTTACTCCCAGTTTCTTCTGTCGATTCACAATGGGCAAGGAAATGTACCTACCACTACACCTACCGGTATTGCTAGTAGCGCCACACTCTGGACCTGCATGACGGTCCAAATACATTTGTTACAAGCACCACCCTAAAATGAGCATCTAAATGAGTAAGATAACTACTACTGTTATCCCAATTGGACAGCGTCCTCAAAGCCATTACCTCTAGCACTAACTCCATTAGCTCTGTCTACTGCTACGCTAGCTAGAAGTCATTGCTAACAGTGGCATTAGCCCAAATTGAAATCTGCCTACCATAAACCAGTTTTCTGTATCACGTTTACCAGACAATTTTGTTCTCTTGTCCTTAAGCACGCTAATGCTACAGACAATAAACCATCAACAATGTAATTTCTCCCATATTAGCTTAGCACCAAGCACTAACGTTGACACAACACACGGCTCTCCCTCACCACAAACACGGCTAAGATAGAAGCTGGAAGTCGTGTTTTCCAGTGAAACAAACCAGCTGTAGATTTACGACGCTGTACTGGGCGCGCGAAGAATCGCTAACTCGGCTTAGAACTGTCTCGTAACCGTCAACTAAACGCTAAATCTCTAAACTAATCGCTAATCTAGTGTGAATAGTCCTGCCTGCTTGCTAGTAGTACACACAGTATTAGCACACTGCATCGTTTCTTACTAACAGGAAGTGATGAAGAAACAGGAAGTGACGTCATATCAAACTAGACTAAATCTCAGCTGAGGGTTTTTTTTTTTGGAAACCGCCATCAAATAAACACATTCTTTACTGGAATATATTAATTTTTACTCACTGTTTTTACAGATATGGGTTGAACTCCAGATGTGAGAAGCTCCGCCCTTGCCGTTTCCCTTTGCATTGTGGGATGGTGGAGTCCATCATTACCGTACTCAGAAATGGACTGGTTCTAGGTGTACATGGTGTATTTTGGAGTATACTCAACTATACTACATGCTCTAGTTCGTATTAGTATGACGTGTGCAGTTCAGATGCATGTGAGTACAGGTGCTAGTTAGCTAGCCTAGCATTAGCAGTAAACCAGGGATAGCACAAGGCTAGCTAACTAGGCTAGCTAACTAGGTGCTAGTTAGCTAGCCTAGCATTAGCAGTAAACCAGGGATAGCACAAGATAGCTTAACTGAATAATCTGACAGTCAAAGATCTTGCAGCTAATGCTAGGCTAACAGACTACAGGGGCTAGTTAGCTTGCTTACCATTAGCTACAAGATTGAAGCTCAGTACAGCTGGGTGGAGAAAACCTCGACCTGCTCTGTCGCTAGTATGAAAATGACCAGTCACCTGCCGCCTCCTAATGTGAACGACGGGTCGAATCTCATCGACAGACGCCCAAACTGTGGTGAAAGAGTGTTGAGCCCAGACGGGGGGTTAAGATCCATGTCCAGGTTAGCTGAATGCAAGGTAGCGCTAGCGTGAGCATCTACCGTGGGCCAGCAAAACAAGAAGTTAGCATGAATCCCGCACCAGTTACCCTACCACAGACTGTGATGCAAAGCGGCCTGTAGGCTAACACATGCTCATCTTCCGTCTAATTCCGAAACCCTGTGCTAAGCCAAACCACGGGGGGCTCCGGTCGTCTTCAGGTGGAGATTCCATATGGTTTCACGTTCTGCCCTGGAAAGGACGGATGATAAGTGATGATAGTGCTTTATTAATTTCTGCCGGGATTTCATATCTTTACAAATACACCTACACAGCTACCGGAGGCTAACTGTGACAAACTCTTCACCACTTACAATCAACTTCTCATATTTCTTAATAAGAACTAGAGTTTCATATTCAGCGGGACACACATCTCCTACGTACCGCACTCCATACATCTGATACAGTGAAAAAAAAAATTATATATATATATATATATATATATACAGATTAGCAATTTTTTTTAAATCACTGTATTTGATGTATTGAGTGTGTACATAATATAAATATATAAATATGGTAATGTCCATGTTCATATCATCTCCTATAGACTACGTTTACAGAGACTCATGGTATGTTAAGTGCTTCTATGACTAGGAGATCAACACAAGTCGTATCCCAAAGGAAGGTACCAAACATTGGAAAGATGAACTGGTTGTTTGTTTGTTTGTTTGTTTGTTTGCTTGTTTACCTGTCATTACAGTGACACTGAACCCGCAGCGCTTTGTCATTGATGTGTCGATCAGGTATCTCTGTAGCCTTTCTGTTCTTGGTGTGTGTTTGTGAAGCTGCTGACTGAACGCCTGGGGTTTTTCATGCTGCCCTCCTGATCAGTATTAGATATGAAATACTGACAAAGACGCGGATATGAATTCTGCACCGAAAGACCTCAAAAATCACATACAGACAAAAGGAATTTTTATTAACCGCTACAATTATCTGCCATTTCATCAACGTTTCTTTGTCGGAGTCCACGGTTCCATTTTTGCCGGCCTTCCTTCCTCCGTCTCTAGATGCCTGGCATGGCCTACTTTCTAGCTCAGTTGGAATATCACGCTGGTGTTGGATTTACGTGGCGTCTCAACTGGGACAGATGGATTCCGACATGGAAATACAGTACAGTAAATTATAGGTATCTTGTAGGTTTTCAGGTCTGTAAATTTTGCAGCTTTACAAATTTAATTGTCTAATTTTCCGAAAAGCAAGTAGTAAAATTTTCGGTTAGTAAAGAATATGGTTTTCAGGCATGGGCTGTGAAATGTAGTCTTACTTTTCGTACAGTCAACCGGGCACTTTTACGACTTCATCATCATATCATAATTTTCAAAACTTTCAACATAAAGTTTCAATTTTTCCCGACTTGTGAATTTTACAGTTTTTTAACTAGCAAGACCTTCAGACTTGGGCTGGGTAATGTACACCTTGCTGAGTAAATCATACAGTTTTCCAACATGTAAACTGGACACTTTTTCATCAAACAATATTTGGGCATGTAAACTTTTTTTTACATACACTTTACATTTTCCTGCCATGGGAATTTAACAGTATTTCCAACCGAACTTTCAGACTTGGGCTGTGAAATTTGCAACATGTTTAGTAAATTGCACAGTTATCGGACATGCAAAATGGGCAGTTTTACATCTTCATCATTAAGAGTTTTACAACAAGTAAATTTCCAGTAAAGTTTTTAGACTTTGTACATAAATTTTACATTTTCCTAACATGGGAATTTTACCATTTATTTTAGCACACAAGTTTTCCACCTGATTTTCAGACTTGTGGCTGTGTTAATCATACAATATTCCAGCATGTAAACTGTAATTTCCAGAGTTTTTACATACAGTTTACATTTTTCTCCCATGTGAATTTGCCAGTTGTTCAACATGCAAGCATTCCTGCTGATTTTCAGACTTGGGCTGTGAAATCTACAACATGTTGAGTTTATCAGACAGTTATCCGGCATGCAAACTGGAGACTTTTACGACTTCGTTGTCATCATACAGTTTTTCAACAAGTAAATTGTAGATTTAAAACGTAGAAAGACAGGAGCCAGTTTTCCCAACATGTGAATTTGAAAGTTTTTCAGCATGCAAGCTTGGTCTTTGAACATGCTGCATTCTAAGTAAATCATATGGTTTTCCAACATGTAAATTGTAGTTTTCAGACTGTTCACATTTTTAAAATGTAAAATTTTCCTGACATGTGAATTTTACAAAATTCTACAGTTTTATTACTTGAACATTAAGCAGTTTTACAATTTTCCAAAATGTGATTTGTGGATTTTTCTGACTTGTAAACTGTTCAGTTTTCCCACAGGTGAATTTTCCTCGTTTCCAAGCGTGGTAACTAGCCATTCTGAAAAAGATGTGAAGGAAGTGAAAAATGGTGGATTTGGTGAATATGAAAAACATATCTACTTCTTCATAATGTAAAATTACAAAAAAAAAAACACAGAACAAGCATTTTTCAGTTTTTCATTGTTTTAGTATCCCTGTGGTGGGCGGAATTTACAATCCGGTAATCTGAGGTTCTCTAATAATGCCTTTATGTTTGTGTTATTGTCATATGAAAGCTAAGAACATGGCTTCAGGTCATAATTACATGTGTAAGCTATGGAAATAATATTGATTCTGGAGTTTCTGACCCGTTACTGACCGCCATCCTTTCATCACAATGGACAAAAGTGTAGCTCCAGTGGACAATAATAGCACATAGCGGTTTTGTTAATTTTGTACATTTTACAGCAGAAAATGATTTACTTTTTAAAATTTAATTTAATTGGATTTAATTATTTACTGTTTTGTTTACGTCTTTGTTGACTGGCTGTTAAGGATAGGACATGTTATTTCTGAGCTAATTAACTAATATTAGCAGCTAGCATTTATCAAATGGGCTCAGCCTGTAGATTTGCCATGTTAACAACTACACAGCACTGGAAAGCCAAGACTTTAGGAATTAGGAAGTGGATCTAACGAACACGCTGAAGCAGTAAACATCATGTCTCAGGGTTCGTTGTAGGAGCACCACATTTGTGTAGATGTTTTATGCATGGATGATCCTCTGTGTGTGTGTGCTGGGTAAATTATCCACTAGCATTATGTGTGTGGGTTCATGGTGAGCCCCGAGGCTGCTGGGAGGCAGGCTGGGGACACTGTTGTAGAACATTCAGGATTTGTTCTGATTTAATGACGAGTCCACGCAGCACACGCTGTTAGCCTTGGTTTTAATGAGTACATACACAACAGCTTTGATCAACTCGGAACCCGAATTCTGAGAATGTGACGACGTTCTGTTTGAGCCTGAAGCTGATCCAGAGTCTAACAAAGTTCAGACCAAAGCCAAACGACACGGCCGTAATTAAATAATAGATCAATAAAATAAATGGCGAAGGCATCCGGCCTATACAGAAAGTAGCACCATTTAAGGTGGACCGGCCAGTTCGAATGAGAAGCTAACTCCATAGCACTCCAAGATGTGATTAATCGCGATTAAATCTGCAAAATAAAGGGATTAATCACAACTGATCACAACGTGATGTCATTAATCATCCAAAATACATTTTATTAATCGAGATTAACTGCACAGAATAACTCGTGTTGGCCGTGTCAAGCAATTAATCGCAACAATCGGCACAATGTAATGTGATTAATCGCAAGAACTGTGCAAATATAATGGGATTGGTCATGCGGAGCATGATGTGATTAATCGGGATAGTTGCCCTCTAAAATAAGTTGATTAATTTGGACTAACTGTGTAAAATAAAGCAATTAATCGCCACGGACGGCACAGCATACTGTGATTAATCGCGGTAACTGTCCCGAATAATATGATTAATCATGAACAACATAGAAAATAATTCATATTGGCTGTGATTGACCATGCAACATTAGGCAACTAATCGTAAGTCAATGCACAACGTGATGTGATTATTCGTGTAAACTGCCCAAAATAATTTGATTTAATTGGATTAATAGTGCAAAACAAATAATCCAGGCTATACTAATTAAACCATCCCAAATAATTCAATTAATTGCAGCTGACTGCATAGCATGAGCGATTAATCGTGATTACTGTTGGCCACGATTATCCATGCAAAGTAAACCAATTAATCTAAATCGACGGCACAACGTAACATGACTAATCGGAAGAACTGTGCAAATAAAATGGCATGATGTGATTCATTCTGATAACTGTCCAGAATTTTTAAAAATAATTGTGATTAACTGTGCAAAAGAATTTATGTTGGTCGTGATTAACCATGCAAATTACGGCAATTAATCACAAAGGGCTGCACAGCATGATACGATTAATCGTCATAGCTTGCCTCCAAAATGAGTCGATTAATTTTGGTTAGCTGTGCGAATAATCCTGGCTGTGATTAGCCATGCAGAGCAATTCGATTAATCCCAACTGACTGCATGACATTATGCGATTAATCGCAACTAATTAGGCAAATAGTGTGATTCGTGAGTCGCAATTTACTGCTCAAGTTGTGCCATACCAGCGTCCTTTTACCCCCTTGCCCACCGCGGCCACACTCTTCAGCAGAATTAACTTCTTAATGATGAGCGTAGGCCTGGGAACAAAATGGCTAATGTGAGATTAGCTCGCTAATTCTCACTGCAGTGATTTTTTTTTAACACGGTGGAGACTGCCATTACGTGACGGAGGTTGCCAAGCCCTCCTTGGCCCATACCACCACGCTCTGGGCTTCCATCCACCCAGCTGCTCAGCAGAGTGCGGGCAGAGGAGCCCACACAAAGCGTTTTAAAATCCAAGTGGCTTTGCTAACAGGATCAGCCAGCTAAATGCTAGCGGATAATTTACTCAGCCCTGCTGGAGGAACGCTGTACTGTGCTCGGCCTGCGTGGGGCCACTGCGGCAGCACTGACGCGCAGGGTTAAGCGGCCTGTGCGCTTTATTATATGATGTTTGGGGTTTTTAGTTTTTAGAATCAAACTGATGGTCTTTTCTTCTG
This sequence comes from Prochilodus magdalenae, assembly GCA_024036415.1. NCBI lineage: Eukaryota > Metazoa > Chordata > Actinopteri > Characiformes > Prochilodontidae > Prochilodus > Prochilodus magdalenae. The sequence continues at coordinate 85,437 of JAMWET010006970.1, read as the reverse complement.
ACGGATGGCGAAGGCCTGCCACGCTAACGGGCTGAGACTGTGTACAGAGATCGAGGTGGGCCTCGTCCATAATGTCAGGCACCTGTGGACGATTTGGTCGTGTGACAGGAGCCAGTTTGTTAGCCTTAGCGCTAGCATAAGAGTGGTGCTGCTGTTCTGGTTTAAAAACCACCAGCACCAGTAACAGCTGGGACTGGATTGGGCATGGACAGGACAGGTTTCTGGATGTAGCTACATCAGTGTTCTTGCATCAACGGATTGGTCAGGTGGTCCAGATTTGGTGGAGACCTTCCCTGGCACAGTTCCGAGGAGAATGCCCTGTAGACTGGGATTGTATCCACTGCTGGTAGACCCGTATGAGCGTACGCTTCCATACACCTGCAGATTCAGCTACTTCCTTCACACTATGGTCTATTGGCACGCGACCACAATGTCATGTTCCCATAACGCTTTTAAGCCAAATCATTAACCTCTGACTCTGGAGTCCAGTTTCCAACACAACATGGAAACGAGACACTCCCAGTCCCTGCACGTGTAGAACCTCTTCCCAAATTCTAGGGATCCCCGCGTCACCAACAACCCTGCACCGGTATTTATAAACGTCATCAGTTCTCATGCTAGACAGCGCCCTCTTGCAGGAGCCCCTCCTGAAAAGTACTTATCCTTACCTAAATAATACACACCTGCAAAAAGTGAGGTGATTAATCGCGATTAACTGCCCAAATGATGGGATTAGTCAAGATGACGAATATACAGACTCCATGTCAAATTTTCCATTCCACCTTAAATGTGACATTCTGGTGCCTATACGGGAAACATCTGTCAGTTGTTTTCAGGTGGAACAGAAATTTGACCCAAAGTCCGTATGGCTCTATGCCCTTCTTTGAGACCGCTTAAAATCCTATTGACTCCTAGCGTTTAAAATTGTCCGTTTCACCACCTTAAAATCGGAAATTGACAATGTGCTGTTTAATGCTGCCTGTCAAGTGCTAGTTGACCCAGACTGGTGATTCCTATCAAGGGACCTGGAGTCAACGAGTATCAATTCCACCTTGCAAATGTGCAGCAGGGACGTTCTACAACCCACCACCGAATGACGAATCTGACAGGTTGTGATCTCTGGATAGGCCCACAGGATGTCCTTACTGCACTATTTAAGGTGGAACGGAAAGTTACAGAGGCCAAATAGTAACCGAGAGACCTGTACGAGACGCCCAGTATGTCCTCTCTGGGGAGGCATTATAACATCGGGACCTTTAACATTGATGGTTCTCCGGACAGGTTCCAAAATGTCACGTACTGCACTGTTTAAGGTGGAACGGAAAATTCCAAGTACCAGAATACAATATAAGCCTTGGAAAACTCTGAAAGCCTGGGAATCCTAGACCCATTGATGGTTCTCCGGATAGGTTCCAAACAATGTGGTCACTTACTGCCCACTATTTAAGGTGGAACTGGAAAATTTGACCACAGAGGTCCATATAGATACCGAAGCCCTGTAAACGGCTCTATTCTCATCTCCTCCGGGAGACCTTTAAGCATTGATGGTATCTGGTCTCCGGATAGGTTCCACATGTCTCTTACTGCTCCTATTTAAGGTGGAGCCGAACTTCATCGTCAATTTGGATAATGAAGCCTCCATAGGACTGCTGTTCCATCTCTCCTGGATCCCTGGGTCTGGATGGGTTCTTCGGATAGGTCCAAAATGCACTCATTAGGCACGTATTTAAGCCGTGGACAACTGGAAAATTTGATCCAGAGTCCATGTAGCTCCCGAAGCCTGTACGGCCGTATTCATCTCTCCGGGACCCTTAAGCATTGATGTGGTGGTCTTTTCGTCTGGTCTCTCTAGCAGAGCCCGAACTATTCGATCGTCGAGCTGATTATCACTCCCTGGCAGTCCCTGCTGGAGATGAAGAGAGTCTCTCATGTAAAAATGAATCCGTGCTGACTGCGCCATGGCATGGATTTATGTTTGGTGGGATGATCATGGTTCAGCATCCTTAACACAGCCTGACCTCCATCCCCGCCTCCTCCTCCAAGGGGAGGAGTAAAAAATGAGGACGTTGTCGGCTTGCGGAGAGGAGCCAGAAGCGGCAGGAGGGCTTTTTTTTTTTATTTCCTTCATTAGGCTTATAAAGCACTTTTTTTTTTTTTTTTTTTTTTTTTTTTTGATTAACAATTTTTTTTTTTTTTTTTTTTTTTTCCTTTTTTTTTTTTCGCCTCCGTTTTTTTTGAGAGGATAAATCCAGCCGTCCTGCGGAGAGGAGAAGCGCAGAACGGCTTTGTTCGCGACAGCGAGTGGTTAGCATCAGGACATCGGACATAACAGCCAGTGTTTTAACTAACCGAATTTCCCTATTCTCTGGTCCCATATTTCGAAAACTCATTGACTCAGCCAGTAGGTATGTGCCCGGGAAGGAGTGGTTGGAACGGGATGAAACTGTAATCCCCGTGTGAAATGGGCATTATGTGATTAGGAGAAGTGTCCCCGGAAAGACTGTCCCAGGTGGTGAAGTAGGGCTGTGGTTCCCCTTGTTTTGGGCTTTTTGGGAATACAAGATGGATAAATAACGGATAGGCCATAGGAGTGCGCTTTTTGTAACGTTGCAATCCTCCTCCCGGTTAACATTCCGCCCAAAAGAAGATTGGGGGTTGCCAGCTGCAGCAACACTGTGTAGGGTGACCGAAGTATGGGCGTCCCAAGCCTGGTTCCCACGAAGTGCCGGGCCATGTGGAGATAAAAATCACGGCCACCGGAAAGGCCGCGGAAGTGTTGCCATGGGATATTTACGGATGCTTCTCAGTCTGGAAAAGTGTCTTTTGCCTCACTCACAACGACGACTATGTCAAACCCAGAGCGGCGGAAGTGTTGGGATTCAGGAAGAGTGCCAAAGAGTTGATTGACAGAGACTTTGGAGGGCGGAATGACGCACCTCCGTCTCTTCTGCTTCCGCGTATGAAAGGCACATCACCAGGGTGGCTACCTAGTTATGGAAACCAGCACAGCAACCGTTGCAGATAGATTGTTGCTTAGATTCCGTTATGGCTTCCTGTCCTTCCTCAGACGCTAGCTAGGCTAACCGCAGCAGCTACGTGGTTTTCTGGGTAGCTAAGCTACTACCTCTCTGTTAGCTTACGGCAGCTACGACCTTTCATAAACAGGAGTAAGAAGTTTCAGACTGGTAGGAACGAGGTTGATTCTTGGAATTGGATTCTGATCTTACTCCTGTGAATGCAAGGTCATAGCTAGCGTAAGCTAACAGAGAAGTAGTAGCCTGTTAGCCTTGTTCCACCGGCAGCCATTCTAGACACCATATAACCCGGAGACACAACGTGTTTGCCTTGCTAGCTTATAGAGTCGAGTAGGCTTAGCTTCCCAAACAGCGTGGTTAGCCTAGCTAATGTCTGAGGAGGGCCGGCGAGAGCAGTGGGCAGTTAATTGCGATGAATTGTGTCAAGATTAATTGGCTATGATTAAAAACATTATTTTGCATACTTAATTATGGTTGATCGCAATTAGGCGCACACAGTAGTGTAGCAGTTTTCTCAACAGATTACATTGCATCACTCAAATTGTGATCAATAAGATAGCTTTTCCAGCACTTAGCGACATATCCCAGAAACATCCCAAACTGTTTGATTGATTCATTTTATTTCTCTGCAGTTAAATCAGCGATTCAATCCTCGCAACCAATCACATTATTCTAAGCAGTTGTGATTAATTGCTCAATTTGTTGGTTCATTGCACTTGTACACAATTAACCGCAAAATTGCTATTAATCGCAATTAGTTGTGCAGAGCGATACGATTAATCACGATTAATCACAATCAGTCTGATTATTTTTGTGCCGTTATTTAGGGTTAACTGCATCACTGCACAGATTATTGTGATTTTTTTTGTGTGTGTAGTTAATTGTCATTAATTATACCAAACTGCTGTCAACCTGCAGAAAAATTCTACACAAAAACAATACGACCAGAACCAGAGTGATAGTAGGCGATTAATTCAACGATTTACATCACATTTTCTATTGCAGCTAGTGTGGGAGTAAAGATGCGGCAATCACTCTGCAGCACAACATGATATGGATGTACTGGCACATTTTGAGACTTTCATTTTTGTGTAACTTAATTATGATTAAATCCATAATTAAGGAGCTGTCAGTTCTCTGCAGTTTAATCATGATTAATCCGCAATCGTGGCAAACCGTCCAGGTTTGTCCTTCTTGTCTTCGTTCCATCTCTTTTTTCTTCCTGTGTCTTGAATTTCTCTGTTTCTTCCATCTTATTCGTTGCATAGTTCTTTCCAACCTTCTGTTCTGATGCAGCCACAGGCGCCCCCGCCGTGTGTCTCCTTCAGAAATGTAGACTCGAGTTACCATTTATCCCCAACACTATATTAAAATAAAAGAGCAAACGCTTCCAGCTCAGATTAATCCGGACTTCCTTCTCTGTGAACACCAGCGGTAAAACCTCACTTGCACAGTCAGAGTCCTACGAAACAGTCACATGGTGCCGTTAGATCTTTCGGTCAGTGATTCGTTACAGTTAATCGCGATTAATTGTGTCCTTCTGTGCATCTGGTTGTGATTCAAACCTTATTTTGCATAGTTAATTATGACTGATCCGAATTAGGCCCATTGATTTGTACAGTTAATCACGATTAATCGTATAATTGCGTTTGTGAATAACAGCATAGTTAGTTGCGATTAATCGCTTCACTAGCGCACACATGCCGACCATGTGACACTCAGTAATGTTACTAGAAGCTCCAGAACGTTGATTCATTTGTTTCCGCAGTTAATCACCACCTCACTAGCACAGTCGGTGCCGCCGGATCTCTCAGTCAGTGATGCGTTCCAGACTGAGCGGTTATAGAGATGGCCTGTAGCTGCGGCGGAGGTTTAAAGAGCCCAGTCCAATCAAAATTCCAGAACCTGGGCATGATTCTCCACTTTCCAGTCCTCCTGAACATGACCATCGCTACCCCTGCACTGCAGCAGGATTAGTGAGGTACCTCCAGGACCTTCTGGGTCTTCAGAGAAGGTCTGATGATCTCTAGAAACGAAAACAATACATGTCTGTAATTACTCATCCTCTACCTCCACATACGGCACATGTAGGTAATATTAATTAGATATCATAGAATGACCCTGACCTATTGACCCTGATCTGTTGGCCCCGACCTATTGACCCTGATCTGTTTACCTTGACCTAATGTCTCAGGCTTACTGACCCTGATCTACTGACCCTGATCTGTTGTTCTTGACCTAATGTCTCAGGCCTATTGACCCTGATCTGTTGACCCTGATCTAGATCTATTTACCCTGACCTACTGACCCTGACCTCTTGAGCTTGAACTATTGACCCTGACCTATTGACCTTGACCCTGGCTATTCACGCTACATTTTCCAGTTTCATATGGCATTTAAACATCAGGTAAATGCCTTTTGCTCACCCGTGACCCCAACAGGTTCTAGATCTTGGTTCCGTATAAACACCCTAATGTAGTCATACAGACAGGAGATCCAACTTCCTGCCTTTTCCGCACGTCGCTTTCTCTGCGCTGGCACTGTGACACGCATATAGTACAATGTACATTTAGCTGACACTGCTAAATCTGCCGCTTTCAGTAAATTCCCGTCCACAGTTTCCGTTTAGTCCGCTTTATTGATCATATTGGAAAAATTCACATGGGGGTAAAAACAAGCTAAAATTCTGAGGTGTGCCATAACTTTTGCACACACCATGTTTTATTAGTGTTATAATAAACAGTCGCTCTGTATTAAGTTGTTGTGGTTTTCTTCTGAGTTGTGCCACAACCGAATGAATGACAGTTTCGTATGCTAATCAATACCCCTCCGTCCTCGCTAACAGGTAATCCTATTTTGCCGGGCGCAGCATTGTTTAGGCATCAATTAGCAGTTCCTCAACCTGCCTGCGCTTATTTGTTTTTTGTTTTGGAAGGTGGGCATTTTTTAAGGGGGAGTAAACAGAGTTCTGCTGGAAGCAGCTCCGTTGTTCCAGACCTTCAATAAATATGGAACCTGGTAAAGGAAAGCAGTTGCAAAATTCCGGTCCACAGTTCCCAGTTATCTGTCATATATATGTTCATTCATCAGTTGATGTAGGGAAAATTCCACAATCTGGTGAGAAAAAAAACCTATTTAAATTAAATTATTTAATTTAATTATTTAATAAGATTGTTTATGTGATGATAAACTGATTACATATTGTAGATTGATTTGTCACATAGCTCATGTTCATTCTCCATTTAACTCTTTGTGGGTATGGGAGCTTCCCTAGTGGTCTACTATAGTGTTCTACCCTCAGTGGTCTTCATCGTTATCGATTAGTCCGTGATTCAAGCCTAGTTGGCCAAACCTCCACTTCAAAGGGTTGCCATCAAATTCCTTCCGGTAATAACTAAAACTATTTCCTTTGTGGCGCGCTCGCTAGTCGCGTTTGTGACTAATCCATCGTGCTAAACTTCTTATAAACATAAGCCTAAATCCTGTCTAAACCTCCTGATTGAGACATTCTCCATTAGCACATTAGCATGTTTGGGTAAATGTATTAGCAAACATTTGCTAATACATGCTCACTGGAAGCCTTTCTCGTTTCTTGTTAGCCAAACTTAGCTAATACCGTGCTAAACGTCATGTCGGATTCTATCAAAACGCCTGGCCAACCTTCTTACTAAACCAAGCTAATCCTACAGCTAATATGTATTACAGACTAAACATAAAGTAACGTCCTAAATCAGTAAGTGCTAATCTAAGAAATACATACTTGTTACGTTGTAAACATTTGAAAACCCCTGACACTAATGAAACTCAATACTAATACTCACTAAGATCTTGCTAGCAAACTTTGCTAGATACATGCTAAAATGCATTGTTTACGCTGACGTTAAGGGTAGTATAGTGCTGGCCAGGGGCTGCCCTATCCCAAGCTGGTTGACCGAGCATGCTTAGCATACAAACACCACGATAAGCTGACTTGCTGGTGAACCGACTGTCATAAGCTATAATGCTAATATCTCATCAGCTCTAGCAATTTGCTAACGTGACGTTGCCTTGAGCGCATTGAGCCGGAAGTAATTGCTAAAACATCTTAGCAGTGAAAGTGAATGTTTAGCCAAGCATTGCGGTGGCCCCATGTGCAGCCATCTGTACTTTAGTTTTAATGGTACGGAATTGTGTTGGAAACTTGAGCTTAGCCTCTGCGTTGAGAAGGTACGCATCTGCTATAACGAAGTGGGTAACCTGAACTCGGGTTCAAAGGATTCTGCGGATCGTGGTTCATGGTGGGTTCTCATTTATGGCCATCACTTTAGCATTGACGATCTCATGGTCGCATTTTGGCTGTAGGACTGATTTGGAGGGGCATTATGGAAAACCGTTGGGCGGGTTGGGGAACCGTTACCGCCCATGACAGTCGGGGTTTTGCCGTTTGGGGGTCATTTTGGTTTTATACGTCTTTATTTTGTTTGGTTTGTTTGTTTGTTTGAGTGTGTGTCACATGGGCACGCTGGTTTGCAACATGTGTTCGCGATCGGACCTCGGAAGGAGTTATAACACCTGGAAAACGTGTAGAGAGAAAATAGATAGAGAAGCTCGATAAATAATCTGTGAATTTTGTAAAGAATATATGACTGTTTTTTACTCGCACTTTTTCTTCTGTATCCGTTTTTTTTTTTTTTTTTGTTTTGTGGGTTTTTTTTTTTTGTGGTGGGGGTGGGTTTGAGTTAGAGGGGGAGGGGCTTGTTCTTGAAAATTGGTCGGGGTCGTGCAAGTGATCTGTAACTTAAAGGACCACATGAAATATAGGACGGTTTAAAACAAAAAGTAAGAAGAAGGAAAAAAAGAGACTGAGGACTGACGAGACGATAGCCGTGTGTCATATTTGCATGATTCCTGTATTTTTAACGAGCCAGAAATTTATCGTTGTGTATACTGAGTGGGATATATGTCGAACTACAAAAACAAATATGGAAAACCTCTGTCCCCTTTTTTCCCTCCCTCACCTTTATACTGACCCCTTATTTCCCAGTCTTTGTTGCTTATCACGCATGGTTGGTTGTTTTGGCGTCTCCCACCGTAGGTGCGGTCTGGTCAGAAGAACCTGCACCCTAGGTGGTGCTAAAGAGCAGCTTCCTGATTCAGCGATTCGGGCTTGCACTGGGAACGGGATCCTTCCACGAGTACTGTTCAACTGCCCCCTCACCAACGCCATGGTTGGGTTTGTGCCCGTGTCAAACCACCCAGCCCATGGTTTCCACAGAACGGTCCGGTGCTATTTGTGCACGGTGGGATTTTTCCCAGCATGCTCGAGGTTTAATTTGACATGGCTCCCAGCCAAGGTCTCCGACCACAGGGCCAGGGCAAGTCCAAGCCCGAGACAACCAATGGGAAAGCTCTCGCAAAGAGCCTGATAAACCCACTATGACCGCTAGCATGAAATTATTCCAGTCTGCTAATCAAATACCCCTCCACCCTCGCAAACAGGAGCCGGGCTGGCAGCAGTTATTGCAGCATCATTCGCATTCCAGATGAAGCTGATTGGGGATTATTTTGATGATTGGGTTTTGCGTGGTTGGGAAGTTAACAACAGAGGTCTGCTGGAAGCGGCTTGGGTGTTCCGGGGCTTTGATTAAATTTGAACCTGTTCAAAGAAAAGGGAGTGCTTGCTCGGCCAGGGCGCAGGGCGAACCTTTCCTCCACAAATAAAGCCGACCTAAAGCCGATCTCTGCTTCTCCAGTGGATGCTCGCGAGGTGGTGTTAGCCTCAGATACTGCAGACACTTTATTCCACATTTAAAAATCTGAAAATAATAATAATAAAGCGATAAAATTCATTTACTTTGAGGCGCTCGCTAGCTGCTGTTGCTAATCCATGCTAAACCCCTTGTACACATAAGCTAAATCCTGCTAAACCTCCTGTCTGAGACATTCAGAGCGTTAGCATATTTGGTAAATATGTTAGCAAACCTAGCTAATACCTGCTAAACGCCATGGTAGTAAATAGGATTAGCAACACGTCAAACATTTGCAAACTAAGCTAACTAGCTAATATGTATGCTAATACTTGCTAAACTAGTGTTTGCTAAGCTTACTAAACACCTTGTTAGCAAACATTTGAAACACCTGACAGTTAAGAAACCTTTACTCGGTAATTGCTAATTCTCGGTAAACATCTTGCTAGCTAACTTTAAGATTAAGCTTGAGTAGTGTTGGCCTGAGGTGACCATACCTGATTGACCAGCATGCTAGCATCAAAACACAACATGTCCTGCATTTTGGACATTGGCTAATGCTAAATAACTTTAACTTTTAAATGCTAGCATCTGCTAAACGTCTGAACGCTTGTTGCTAAATGTCTTTCTAGCAAACGTTAGGAGACATTCAGGCCTGCGCAGCCACCTTTTCCCTCGTTTCAAGGTACGGAATTGTGTTAAACCTGAGCGTAGCCTCGGCTAACTAGTCTTTTCCCAGCTCCAGTTCGTCGAGTCCAGCATCTGACTGCTTACAGAGTCCCTCCTGAGGCCTGTTAGCGGAGTAGCGGAAATGCTAAATGGAGCAGGACGCTAGATGGAACGGCCCTGTTTATTACGGCATCAAACTAAATGGTACCTGTAGCTCATTTAAGTGCGTGCTAAAACTTTGCAGTGGTTTTAAAAGTTGATGTTATCCCAATTACGTTTTTCCGACGCTTTTCCTTTGTGGCTCGCTTCCCAAAACAGCAACACAGCGTCCTTAAATATGGCTCTCTATAAAAGGAAGCGTGACAGCTCGCCGCTAAAAGCTTTAATTGACAGCCCAACCAGTTGTAGGACTGTTCAGATGGACCCGAGCACATCTCCCAGCAATGCTAAAGCTATCCCAAACAGCTAATGTCCGGATCCCGCTGTGTACGCCCAGGAACGCTGGCATGGGAAGGCCTGATGGTGGCTATTTGAGTAATGCTAATAGGTGACTCTTCTCTTTCAGTCACTGTTAGCGCTAGCGTTGCTGTTGACTGAACCATCAGCTTAGCACTTATGGTCCGTCCGAGGAAACATGCACCGGCCTTCAGGCCTTGTTTGGAGAGAGCTGCGGTCCGAGTAAACAAATAAACAAAGGGATCAATCGCAGCCTGGACATACCTGGGAATGCTAATCGGCTCCCTGTTACTGGCTGGGTGATCTAGTGTCAGTATCTGCTAGCATTAAACCGACTGTTCTCATCACTGTGCCTTTAAGACTGATATATGTAAATCACCTCCGTCCTGATTGGCTGACTGGTGGTACTACAGTGTCTCCCAGTGAAACTGCGTTAAATCAAATCCGTGTGTAACATTCCGGGAGAAGAACCGTGACTGTCAGCGCTAGGCCCACAGCCGTGGCAAAGAACCCATCGCAAAGAAAATGCTAACTCCTGCTAGCGTCCCTATAGGATTCTAATGGTTTATTAGCACTAAGCTAACAACCATACACACAGGCATTCCTTAATGAGGCAGAAGATACTTATTCAGACTTTCATATTCGCCTCTCTTCTCCTCTCCTCTTCTCTACTCCTCACCTCTCTTCTCCCCTCCTCTATTCCTTACCTCTCTTCTCCTCTCCTTTTCTCTACTCCTCACCTCTCTTCTCCCCTCCTCTATTCCTTACCTCTCTTCTCCTCTCCTTTTCTCTACTCCTCACCTCTCTTCTCCCCTCCTCTACTCCTCACCTCTCTTCTCTACTCCTCACTTCTCTTCTCCTCTCCTCTTCTCTACTCCTCACCTCTCTTCTCCCCTCCTCTATTCCTTACCTCTCTTCTCCTCTCCTTTTCTCTACTCCTCACCTCTCTTCTCCCCTCCTCTATTCCTTACCTCTCTTCTCCTCTCCTCTTCTCTACTCCTCACCTCTCTTCTCCCCTCCTCTACTCCTCACTTCTCCTCTCCTTTTCTCTACTCCTTACTTCTCTTCTCCTCTCCTCTTCTCTACTCCTCAACTCTCCTCTTTTCTACTCCTCACTTCTCTTCTCCTCTCCTTTTCTCTACTCCTCACTTCTCTTCTCCTCTCCTCTACTCCTCTCTTCTTCTCCTCCTCTTCTTCTCTTCATCTCTTCTTCTCTTCTCTACTCCTCACCTCTCCTCTTCTCTACTCCTCACTTCTCTTCTCCTCTACTTCTCTCTTCTTCTCCTCCTCTTCTTCACTTCTCTACACTCCTCACTTCTCCTCTCCCTACCTCTCTTTTCTTCTCTACTCCTCACTTCTTTCCTCTTCTCTACTCCTCACGCCTCTCTCCTCTTCCTTTCTCTGCTCCTCTCTTTTCTACTCCTCACCTCTCATCTTCTCTTCTCCTCTCCTTCTCATCTCTACTCCCCACTTCTCTTCTTTTCTTTTCCTCACTTCTTTTTTATCTTCTCTACTTTTCACTTCCCTTCTTCTCTTCCCCTCTCCTCACCTCTCTTCTCCTCACTTATTTCCTCTTCTTTTCTCCACACCTGATCTAGACTCTGACCGCTTGACCTAGAACCACTCCCACACAGACCTGACCCCTGACTGTAAGAGGTTAAAGGTCAGAGGCTGGAGCTGTATAGCGGGCTGCAGTCGTTATCGGAGTGTATGGATTCCAGGCTGGGAGTCAGAGCGTTAGCCTCGAGCCTCCTGAGTTCCCACTGCTGGACTCCCTTCACGTCTCCCTCTGTTCTTCTCACCCCCCTCATCCTGTCTTCTCCGGTTTCTGTACTAAAGATCTATTTCTATATTTGCAATAAATTTTTATTAAAAAGGAATTCTGTCCCGGAATGGTTATTCCGTCCACATTCCGCCCTGCAGTAGAGGAGGGGATCCTGGTCCGGGCTCGACTCTCCACAGCCGAGCCTTGGATCTTCGTCTTCAGTCTGAGTGTCTATGAAGAGCGACTCGGAGGAAAGTAAGAGTTCAGGCTTTATGACCTCCTAATGTCTTCACCACACGCCCTCGCCAGGACACTGTCTCTCTCTACGGTCTCTCTCTACAGTCTCCCTCTATTTATCTACCTCTCTCTACGGTCTCTCTCTACAGTCTCCCTCTACAGTCTCCCTCTATTTATCTACCTCTCCCTTCGGTCTCTCTCTACAGTCTCCCTCTACAGTCTCCCTCTATTCATCTACCTCTCTCTTTGCTCTCTCTCTACAGTCTCCCTCTATTTATCTACCTCTCTCTACGGTCTCTCTCTACAGTCTCCCTCTATTCATCTACCTCTCTCTACGGCCTCTCTCTACAGTCTCCCTCTATTTATCTACCTCTCTCTACGGTCTCTCTCTACAGTCTCCCTCTATTTATCTACCTCTCTCTACGGTCTCTCTCTACAGTCTCCCTCTACAGTCTCCCTCTATTTATCTACCTCTCCCTTCGGTCTCTCTCTACAGTCTCCCTCTACAGTCTCCCTCTATTCATCTACCTCTCTCTTCGGTCTCTCTCTACAGTCTCCCTCTATTTATCTACCTCTCTCTACGGTCTCTCTCTACAGTCTCCCTCTATTCATCTACCTCTCTCTACGGCCTCTCTCTACAGTCTCCCTCTATTTATCTACCTCTCCCTTCGGTCTCTCTCTACAGTCTCCCTCCATTTATCTACCTCTCTCTACAGTCTCTCTCTACAGTCTCCCTCTATTCATCTACCTCTCTCTACGGTCTCTCTCTTCAGTCTCTCTCTACAATCTCTCTCTATTTATCTTCCTCTCCCTTAGGTCTCTCTCTTTAGTCTCTCTCTACAGTCTCCCTCTATTTATCTACCTCTCTCTACGGTCTCTCTCTACAGTCTCCCTGTATTTATCTACCTCTCCCTTCTGTCTCTCTCGACAGTCTCCCTCTATTTATCTACCTCTCTCTACGGTCTCTCTCTTCAGTCTCTCTCTACAGTCTCCCTCTATTTATCTACCTCTCTCTACGGTCTCTCTCTACAGTCTCCCTGTATTTATCTACCTCTCCCTTCTGTCTCTCTCGACAGTCTCCCTCTATTTATCTACCTCTCCCTTCGGTCTCTCTCTTCAGTCTCTCTCTACAGTCTCCCTCTATTTATCTACCTCTCTCTACGGTCTCTCTCTACAGTCTCCCTGTATTTATCTACCTCTCCCTTCTGTCTCTCTCGACAGTCTCCCTCTATTTATCTACCTCTCCCTTCGGTCTCTCTCTTCAGTCTCTCTCTACAGTCTCCCTCTATTTATCTACCTCTCTCTACGGTCTCTCTCTACAGTCTCCCTGTATTTATCTACCTCTCTCTACAGTCTCTATTTATCTACATCTCTCTCCACAGTCTCTCTACCTCTCTCTCTCTACAGCTCTCTCTACATTCTCTATTTATCTACCACTCTCTCTCTACGGTCTCTCTCTATATATCTATTTCTCTCTCTTTCTACAGTCTCCCTCTATTTATCTACCTCTTTCTATGGTCTCTATCTACAGTCTCTCTCTATTTATCTACCTCTCTCTCTACAGTCTCTATTTATCTACCTTTCTCTCTCTAGTCTCTCTCTCTCTCTCTCTCTCTATCTATCTATCTATCTCTATCTATCTCTATCTCTCTCTCTATCCACCTCTCTCTTTTTATCTTCCTTTCTCTACAGTCCCTCTCTCTAACTACCTCTCTCTCTACAGTCTCTCTCTCTATCTATCTCTATCTGCAGTCTCTCTCTCTCTATCTACCTCTCTCTCTACAGTCTCTCTCTATCTCTATCTGCAGTCTCTCTCTATCCACTTCTCTCTATTTATCTACCTTTCTCTCTCTACAGTCTCTCTCTCTATCTACCTCTCTCTCTACAGTCTCTCTATCTATCTATCTATCTATCTATCTATCTATCTCTATCTGTAGTCTCTCTCTCTATCCACCTCTCTCTATTTATCTACCTTTCTCTCTCTAGAGTCTCTCTCTCTGGAGTCTCTCTTTCTACAGTCTCTATCTCTCTCTCTATCTGCAGTCTCTCTCTCTCTATCCACCTCTCTCTATTCATCTACCTCTCTCTACAGTCTCTCTCTATTTATCTACCTCTCTTTCTCTACAGTCTCTCTGTGTCTACCTCTCTCTCTACAGTTTCTCTCTCTCTCTCTCTACAGTCTCTCTACCTCTCTCTGTCTACCTCTCTCTGAAGTCTCTCTATATATCTACTCTGTCTCTACAGTCATCTATCTACATCTATCTACCTTTCTCTCTCTATATATATATTGTCTCTCTCTCTCTATACAGTCTCTCTATTTATCTATCTCTCTCTCGCTACCTCTCCCTACAGTCTCTCTCTCTATCTACCTCTCTCTCTCTACAGTCTCTCTCTACAGTCTCTTTCTATCTACCTCTCTCTCTCTACAGTCTCTCTCTATCTACCTCTCTCTACAGCCTCTCTCTCTACAGTCTCTCTCTCTCTCTCTACCTTTCTCTCTACAATCTCTCTCTCTACCTCTCTCTACGGTCTCTTTCTCTACAGTCTCTCTACCTCTCTCTGTCTACCTCTCTCTGAAGTCTCTCTATATATCTACTCTGTCTCTACAGTCATCTATCTACATCTATCTACCTTTCTCTCTATATATATATATTGTCTCTCTCTCTCTCTCTATACAGTCTCTCTATTTATCTACCTCTCTCTCGCTACCTCTCCCTACAGTCTCTCTCTCTATCTATCTCTCTACAGTCTCTCTCTCTACAGTCTCTCTCTATCTACCTCTCTCTCTACAGCCTCTCTCTCTACAGTCTCTCTCTCTCTCTACCTCTCTCTCTACCTCTCTCTACAGTCTCTTTCTCTACAGTCTCTCTCGCTACAGTCTGTCTCTCTCTAGTCTCTCTTGATATTTATATCTCTCTACAATCTCTCTCTCCCTCTCTCTTTATCTATCTCTCTACGATCTCTCTCTCCCTCTCACTGCTCTCACCACTGTTTACTCAGTGTTGTTTACTCACTGTTTACATTGTAAAATTGTTCAGTTGATGTGTTCATCTGGATGTGTTCAAAGCAATCCACAGAATGAGGGATAGACCAAGAGTAAAAAAAGAGTATGGAGAGAGAAGGAGGGTATGACAAGAGAGGCAGTATGGAGAGAGATAGAGACCATGATGAGAAAGGGAGTACAGAGAGAAAGAGTATGGAGAGAGAGACTGCTGACCCTCTCCACCTCAGCTTGACTGATGCACAGGGTAGAGTGACCACGCCTCTGCAGCTTCCTGTGGTCCACGATCGTCTCCTCAGTCCTGCTGATGTTGAGACAGGGGTTGCTGTGGTAGCGCCACTCTGACAGGGGGCTGACCTCGTCTCTGTAGGACGTCTCGTCTCCATCTGTGTGAGACCTAGGATGGAGGTGTCATCAGCAAACTTGAAGATGGTGTTGGAGGTGTGTCCGACTACACAGTCATGCGTGCACAGGGAATACAGGAGGGGGCTGAGGACACAGCCTTGAGGAGCCCCCGTGCTCAGAGTCAGCGTGGAAGAGACGCTCTTCCCAATCTATGGATCCCATCACTCGCACCCCACAGGGATTTATATCATCCTCACGCAGCGCCACCTGCAGGAGCCTGAAGGTACTCCCACTGATGTGGCTCCATACTGTCCAGTGTGTAACACACAGGTGTAGGCAGGTGTACGTGTGCGGCGGTTATCATTTCTGAGCTACAGGTTGTACCTGCTGTTGGTGGTTTACTCGTGTACAGTGGTGTTTTATGGAATAACTGAAACCCCTCCCCCTTCCAATCTAACGGACCAGAATTCACCAGCGGACATGTCGTTCTCCTGAAACCACATGATCTCCAAGGAGATGGTGGTGAATGACAGCCGGAAAAAAAAACCTACAGCCGAGAGATTCCCAGCAGGAGCCGAGCTGTGTTAGCGCTTCGCTCACTGATAAGACACACACGCACACACACACTCACACACACACACACTCACACACACACACTGTAGATATGAGCTCCGCACTGTTAAACAGCAAGCACACACACAGTGAGAGACAGATCCCCAGGAGACCCCTTCAATTACTGCGTGTGTGTGTGTGTGTGTGTGTGTGTGTGTGTGTGTGTGTGTGTGTGTGTGTGTCAGTCACATAGTTAATCAAACAGCACTAACAGTCACATACTGTTACACACACACACGCACACACTTGGAGACAGCCCCCCATCAGACCCCTTTCGATTACACATGTGTGTGCGTGTGCGGGTGTGTTACTGCACTGTTAGCGCTGTTTGCTTAAGTATGTGACTCACACACACACAAACACACCTGTGTAATCGAAGGGGTCTCCTGGTGGTCTGTAAGTGTGTGTGTGTGTGTGTGTGTGTGTGTGTGTGTGTGTGTGTGTGTGTGTGTGTGTGTGTGTGTGTGTGTGCGGGTGTGTTACAGCACTGTTAGCGCTGTTTGCTTAGCTAGGTGACACACACAACACACACCCCCAGTCAGCATCAAATTGGCAACCCTGTGTTAGTATTAGCGCTGTAGCTGTGTGTCCGCTAGCGCTAACACATTCTGAGATACTTGTAGCGCATTAGCATACCTCACACTCACACAGCTCCACCACATTTTCCTCATACTCCAGCCTAGCATAGCTTCCCTCAGCGTTAGGGCTGTAGCTGTGTGTCCACTAGCGCTAACACATTCTGAGGTACATGTAGCGCATTAGCATACCTCACACTCACACAGCTCCACCACATTTTCCTCATACTCCAGCCTAGCATAGCTTCCCTCAGCGTTAGGGCTGTAGCTGTGTATCCGCTAACGCTAACACATTCTGAGGTATATGTAGTGCATTAGCATACCTCACACTCACACAGCTCCACCACGTTTTCCTCATACTCCAGCCTAGCATAGCTTCTCTCAACATTAGCTTTAGCGCTGTAGCTGTGTATCCGCTAACGCTAACATATTCTGAGGTACATGTAGTGCATTAGCATACCTCACACTCACACAGCTCCACCACATTTCCCTCATACTACAGCCTAGCATAGCTTCCCTCAGCATTAGTGCTGTAGCTGTGTATCCGCTAACGCTAACATATTCTGAGGTACATGTAGCGCATTAACATACCTCACACAGCTCCACCACGTTTTCCTCATACTCCAGCCTGACATAGCTTCCCTCAGCATTAGCGTTAGCGCTGTAGCTGTGTATCCGCTAATGCTAACATATTCTGAGGTACATGTAGTGCATTAGCATACCTCGCTTAGCTCCACCACATTTTCCTCTTACTCCAGCCTAGCATAGCTTTCCTCAGCGCTAACGTTAGTGCTGTAGCTGTGTATCTGCTAATGCTAACATATTCTGAGGTACATGTAGTGCATTAGCATACCTCACACTCACACATCTCTACCACATTTTCCTCATACTCCAGCCTAGCATAGCCTCCCACAGTGTTAGCATTAGTGCTGTAGATGTGTATCTGCTAACGCTAACACATTCTGAGGTACATGTAGTGCATTAGCATACCTCACACATCTCTACCACATTTTCCTCATACTCCA
Source organism: Prochilodus magdalenae (assembly GCA_024036415.1). Lineage (NCBI taxonomy): Eukaryota > Metazoa > Chordata > Actinopteri > Characiformes > Prochilodontidae > Prochilodus > Prochilodus magdalenae. The sequence continues at coordinate 67,991 of JAMWET010006970.1, read as the reverse complement.
GCCTAGCATAGCCTCCCACAGTGTTAGCATTAGTGCTGTAGATGTGTATCTGCTAACGCTAACACATTCTGAGGTACATGTAGTGCATTAACATACCTCACACAGCTCCACCACATTTTCCTCATACTCCAGCCTAGCATAGCTTCCCTCAGCGTTAGGGCTGTAGCTGTGTATCCGCTAACGCTAACACATTCTGAGATACATGTAGCGCATTAACATACCTCACACTCACACAGCTCCACCACGTTTTCCCCATACTCCAGCCTAGCATAGCGTCCCTCAGTGTTAGCGTTAGCGCTGTAGCTGTGTATCCGCAATGCTGAAAATGACCTGTAGAACCATCAGGATCCTTTAAGCTGTGACGTTATCCCATCAGGAAATTCACACAGTAACACCAGCTGAAAGACACACGCAAGCAATGGACTCTCAGCGACAGTCACCGCTAACCACAGGCTACCAGTGAACCCCACCCACAACTACACCTACACACAGCCTTAACTATAAAGAACGATCCCCGTTCTGGAGGGTGCTTGCATCCCATGAGTCCCTAAAGCTTATAGAGGCCAACACTAACCAGTAGCAGGTCACTGTAGCCTCCCCCGACAGGTTGACTGTCCGTTGACCTACCAGCTTGACCCAAGGGTTGCGTCCTCGCTGCCATGAAGCTGGGGAGACGGCACTAGCCGCCCACTTTCGCTCTTGCTAGGGTGACTGATATGGGCCGATGGTAGTCATCTACCAGTCGTCTGACGTCCTCCTCCCAGTTCATGGTGTCACATTAGAGATAACGGCGAGCCATCACCACAATGAGCCCCCTGCCATCTATTCTACATTCGACCCAAAGCCCGTGACCGGCAGTGAACCTCCCGGCCGGCTTGCGCTTCAGTGCTTGGCCCAGGCTGAAGCCTTACCGGCCTCCCTCATAGCGGCGATGCCATCGTGTTCTGTCACGGCACCTCCAGCCTCGAGCCCTATTGCGCCTATAGCTTGTGGCAAGGTCCTTCCACAAAAGTCTTCCCGGTGGTGTCACGGTGTACCGTCAGACTGTGCCGCTCTCGGCGTGTCGGCATAGGGTAAAGCACGGAAGGGGTCTCTGCCTGAGCGCCATTTACAGCTTTCCGTGTTTTTCCAGCAGGAGGGTGAAGCCAACATCCAATTAACTCGGAATCATCTTTCAGTTTAAGTGCTGGGCCAAAATCAACCGCACTGCAATTTGTAAACAATAAACAAACAGTGTTCAGATAATTAGAAGCTGCCTGAGCGCTAACATGACTAGCCCAATAGCACAGCCGGTGAGGAATGGCTAAATTATCTTCCTCCTCCTCGCACTCTCCGTCTCTCCCGCCCTCCTTTCCCCGGGTCTGTCCTCCCTGTACCCATGACTGTCTGTCTCCCTGGTTTGCTATAATTTGAAGTGTTTGTTAAAATGAGTGTCTCCGTCGTTCCCCCGCTCTCCGGTAATTGGTCAGCTTATCGAGATGTACGCAGCAGGGCGCTAATCTCAGCTGAAATGCCATTTTGAGCACCTGTTGTAGGCCATATCTGCTGGGACCTGCGAGCCCTTGCTGCCTGGACCTGCTTCCCTTGAAGCGATAGTTTTGGCAACCCCCCCCCACCATGGGATACTCTGACAGGCTAAACAGCGTAGCACCAACCGGTAGCAGATCATTGTAGCCTTCATTTGACAGGTCGACTGTCCAGTGATCTACCAGCTTGACCCAAGTCCCTGGTTGCGTGGACAGTCCCAATACCTGGGGCTGCATCCTCGCTGCCATGGCAGCACACAACCATGCCACTCACCAGGATGGCTGGCCTGAGCTGATCGATAGTTGACAGTTCATGTGGTCATGCCTGGTCGCGGTAGAGATAACACCACGATGAGCCACCCGCAGTCTATGCTGCACTCGGCCAAAAGCCCGTGGCCAGCGGTGCACCTCCTGGCTAACATGTCCTTCCCTACTCGACGGCTGGAGCCATAGACAGTTTCGTTGCGCCGGCCTGCTTTATGGCGCCTGTGCCATCGTGCCCTGTCACGACACGGCTTGCTGCACCAACTCGTCGGCAGAGCTCCGTTCTTCCCCTTTAGCCTTTAGAGGGCACTCCCTCTTCTGACACCAAATTTGGTGTCGGTGCAGAGCAGGGGTGCACAACCGGTGCCCAGCACAGTTTGGTACTGTCCCTACTCTGGCACACCAGTTGTTTGCCAGTTTTAGTGTGTGTGTTTGAGCATGGAAACTGCCAAACTGGCCCCAGGACTGAAGAGGTGCACCCCTAGTGTAGAGTAACAAGGTACGGCAGCAGTGGAGAGAGCCGCCTAACGCTACTGGACAGCAGGCAGATCATCGCTAGCCATGCATTCCACAGCGACGGTAGGCACCAGCGCTCCACCAGTACCCCACTGGACGGCCCACAGCCCAGCCCAGAATAGTGCTCATAGTGCTCGGCTAACAGTCAAAAAATATATGTGTGTGCTAACTCTCCTACCGCTACGCTACTCCACCCTCGCTGCTCCATCAGGCTTTCGGCTCCTCATTTCTGAGGCCTGATTGATCCGTTCACTCCCCTGTACTGATGATTTGAAGAATACAGCTAGTCTGTATGGCTAGTCAGTAAGATATTCAGCTTCCTCGCAGAAACGTTAGCATTCAGCTAACACTGAATCCCTGGAACGTTCCAGAACAGCCACAGTTGCTCCCACTTTCAAGATTGGCCTACGTCCTCGGATGATAGCCTTCCACTGGAAAATCCCACTCTTGGGACACTGGGACATGGCTGTAGAAGACTTAGCATGCTAACAGCTAACGTAGCAGCTAAATGTTCCACTGTGGTGACTCAAAGAGCTCTGAGAAGTCTGAGGCTAGTGTGTGCGTTACAGGTAGCACTATGCTAACTGGTGTACATATGCTAGTATTCCTTGTTAGCCGCACTAGCCTCGTAACTGCAGGGCTAAAACTAAAGAAGCTAATCTATGGCTAATATACCCCTCCTCTC
>JAMWET010006970.1:45000-57500 GCA_024036415.1 Prochilodus magdalenae | reverse complement strand
CTGGTTAAGAGTATATGGGAGTATTTTGGGGTAGGTATAGTACTAGTTAAGGTTAGATGGGAGTATTTTGAGGTAGGTATAATACTAGTTAAGGATAAATGGGAGTAGTTTGGAGTAAGTATAGTCCTAGTTAGGGGTAGATGGGAGTAGTTTGGAGTAGGTATAGTCCTAGTTAGGGGTAGATGGGAGTAGTTTGGAGTAAGTACAGTCCTAGTTAGGTGTAGATGGGAGTAGTTTGGGATATGTATAGTGTTAGTTAAGGGTAGATGGGATTATTTTGTGTTAGGTATAGTACTGGTTAAGGGTATATTGGAGTACTTTGGGGTAGGTATAGTACTAGTTAAGGGTATATGGGAGTATTTTGGGGTAGGTATAGTACTGGTTAAGAGTATATGGGAGTATTTTGGGGTAGGTATAGAAATAGTTAAGGGCAGATGGGAGTGTTTTGGGGTAGGTATAGTACTAGTTAGGGGAAGAGGGGAGTAGTTTGGGGAAGGTATAGTCCCAGTTAAGGGTAGATATAAGTAGTTTGGTTTAGGTATAGTCCTAGTTAAGGGTTAATGGGAGTAGTTTGAGGTAGGTATAGTGCTAGTTAGGGGTAGATGGGAGTATTTTGGGGTAGGTATAGTCCTAGTTAGGGGTAGATGGGAGTAATTTGGGATAGGTATAGTGTTAGTTAAGGGTAGATGGGGTAGATTGGAGTAGGTATAGTGTTAGTTAAGGGTAGATGACAGTAGTTTGAGGTAGGTATAGTGCTAGTAAAGTGTAGATGGCAGTAGTTTGAGGTAGGTATAGTCCCAGTTAAGGGTAGATGGGGTAATTTGGAGTAGGTATATTGCTAGTTAAGGGTAGATGGAGTAGATTGGAGTAGTTATAATGGTAGTTAAGGGTAAATGGGAGTAGTTTGGAGTAAGTATAGTCCTAGTTAAGGTTAGTTTGGAGTAGGTATATTGCTAGTTAAGGGTAGATGGAGTAGATTGGAGTAGTTATAATGGTAGTTAAGGGTGAATAAGAGTAGTTTGGGGTAGGTATAGTGCTAGTTAAGGGTAGATGGGAGTAGTTTTGGGGTAGGTATTGTGCTAATTACAGGTATATAGGGGTTGTTGGGGTAGGTATAGAAATAGTTTGGGGTAGATATAGTGCAGTGCTGGTTAAGGGTAGTTGGGATAAGTACTGTATATATTGCTGTTATGAGTAGAGAGAGTAGTTTGGGGTAGGTACAGTGTTAGTAAAGGGTCACTGGGCTCGTTTGGGGTAGGTATAGTGTTGGTTAAGAGTAGTTAGAGTTAGGGATAGTGATAATTAAGGGTAGATAAAGGTATTTAGGGGTAGATACAGTGCAGGTTAAGGATAGAGAGGGTAGTTTGGGGTAGGTACAGTGTTGGTAAAGAGTAGTTAGTAGTAGTTAGAGTTAGGGATAGTGCTAGTTAAGGGTAGATAAGGGTATGTAGGGGTAGATACAGTGCAGGTTAAGGATGGAGAGGGTAGTTTGGGGTAGGTACAGTGTTGGTTAAGAGTAGTTAGGAGTAGTTAGAGTTAGGGATAGTGCTAGTTAAGGGTAGATAAGGGTATTTAGGGGTAGATACAGTGCAGGTTAAGGATAGAGAGGGTAGTTTGGGGTAGGTACAGTGTTGGTTAGGGTCACTGGGCTTGTTTGGGGTAGGTATAGTGCTGGTTAAGAGAAGTAAGGAGTAGTTAGAGTTAGCGATAGTGCTAGTTAAGAGTAGATGGGGTAGGTGTAGTGCTACTTAAGGGTAGATAAGGGTATTTAGGGGTAGATACAGTGCAGGTTAGTATAATGATATATAATAATATATATGTATAATGCTGGTTGATATGGTTGGATATCTTGGTTTGTGTCAGTGTAGCACTAGTTAAGGTAGTCTGGGCTAGGTGTGGTGGTCGTTACCTTAAGGAGCTCCATGGGCCAACCCCTCAGTGTCATTAGAGTTGTGCAGGCATCGCTACTAGGCCGCCACACCGCTTCACGCCAGCTGGTAACTCTTTTATTGAAACCGCAGGAGGAAAGTACCGCCAGCGACACAGCGACACAGCTCTTCTACTCCACGCCCGGTGCAGCATGCCTCGCCATCACTGTGGTGCTCTGTTTAACAGACTTGGCTTCAGTGGTCTGAAAAATTCGCCCTCTCCCCTCTCAGTCTGTCTCTCATCATGATGATTAGCGCCAAGGTGTGGCTGTTGCCGCTCTACAGGCCCATTGATTTCCTGTGGAGTGATCTGTAGGGTATGGGGCTATTACAGTTTCAGCCTTGCAGATCAATTCCACGCCGTGGCTGGGCAGAAGGGGCCGTTCTCCTGGGTAATGATCAGCTCGGCGGGCAGTAGTTAGCGTCTAGAGCAGGCATTACGGCATAGTGAGCAAACTGTCTTAGTTAAATGGATTTTCCATCGTGTGATTACGGCCGGCTCCGCTCCAGAGTGGCGGCTTTCAGAGTGTGGCCCGATCTGACGGACCCTCATCGATATGCGTCCGTGCGTGGGCGTGCATGTGCGCGCAGGTTAACCCCCCCGTGGTCTGTCGATGTGTTTCTGATTCTGAGGTGTGCTGCAGTCCATGCGTGTGCTATTACAGCTAGCGTTAGCGTTGCCGTGTTGGGAAAGGTGCCTGGAAGCGTAATTAGAAACCTACTCTGTACTCCACTCAACCTGCCACTTTATCAGGAGCACCTGCCTTGTGCTTCCACTTAATGGCCGCTTTAGCGGAAACACCACCCACCCTGCACCTCCACTCAGTTCTCTTTACTGGACACACCTACCTTGTATTTCTGCTCACTGGCCGCTTTATCAGAAACCCCTGCCTTGTACTGACTCTAACTAGTTTGGGGTTGGTATAGTGCTGGGTAAGGGAAGTGAGGGGTAGTTTGGGGTAGGTATAGTGCTGGGTAAGGGAAGTGAGGGGTAAGGGAAGTAAGGGAAGTTAAGTGTGTTTGGGGTAGGTATAGTGCTGGGTAAGGGTTGTGAGGGGTAGTTTGGGGTAGGTATAGTGCTGGGTAAGGGTTGTGAGGGGTTGTTTGGGGTAGGTATAGTGCTGGGTAAGGGTTGTGAGGGGTAGTCTGGGGTAGGTATAGTGCTGGGTAAGGGTATTTGGGGTAGTTTGGGGTAGGTATAGTGCTGGGTAAGGGTTGTGAGGGGTAGTCTGGGGTAGGTATAGTGCTGGGTAAGGGTATTTGGGGTAGTTTGGGGTAGGTATAGTGCTGGGTAAGGGTTGTGAGGGGTAGTTTGGGGTTGGTATAGTGCTGGGTAAGGGTTGTGAGGGGTTGTTTGGGGTAGGTATAGAGCTGGGTAAGGGTATTTGGGGTAGTTTGGGGAGGGTATAGTACTTGTTAGGGGTATGTAGGGGTAGTTTGTGGTAGGTATAGTGCTGGGTAAGGGTTGTGAGGGGTAGTTTGGGGTAGGTATAGTGCTGGGTAAGGGTTGTGAGGGGTAGTTTGGGGTAGGTATAGTGCTGGGTAAGGGAAGTAAGGGAAGTTAAGTGTGTTTGGGGTTGGTATAATGCTGGGTAAGGGTTGTGAGGGGTAGTTTGGGGTAGGTATAGTGCTGGGTAAGGGTTGTGAGGGGTAGTTTGGGGTAGGTATAGTGCTGGGTAAGGGTTGTGAGGGGTAGTTTGGGGTAGGTATAGTGCTGGGTAAGGGTTGTGAGGGGTTGTTTGTGGTAGGTATAGTGCTGGGTAAGGGTTGTGAGGGGTAGTTTGGGGTAGGTATAGTGCTGGGTAAGGGTTGTGAGGGGTAGTTTGGGGTAGATATAGTGCTGGGTAAGGGTATTTGGGGTAGTTTGGGGAGGGTATAGTACTTGTTAGGGGTATGTAGGGGTAGTTTGTGGTAGGTATAGTGCTGGGTAAGGGTTGTGAGGGGTAGTTTGGGGTAGGTATAGTGCTAGGTAAGGGTATTTGGGGTAGTTTGGGGAGGGTATAGTACTTGTTAGGGGTATGTAGGGGTAGTTTGGGGTAGGTATAGTGCTGGGTAAGGGAAGTGAGGGGTTGTTTGGGGTAGGTATAGTTATGGTTAAGGGTTGTGAGGGTTAGCTTGGGGTGGGTATAGTACTGGGTAAGTGTATTTAGGTATAGTTAGGGGTAGATGTGGTGCTGGGTAAGTGTATTTAGGGGTAGTTTAGAGTAGCTATAGTGCTGGTTAAGGGTAGTGAGGGGTAGTTTGGGGTAGGTATAGTGGTAGTTTGGGGTAGATGTGGTGCTAGTTAATGGTACTTAGGGGTTGTTTGGGGTAGGTATAGTTATGGTTAAGGGTTGTGAGGGGTTGTTTGGGTAGGTCTAGTACTGGGTAAGTGTAATGAGGGGTAGTTTGGGGTGCTAGTTAAGTGTATTTAGGGGTAGTTTGGGGTAGATGTGGTGCTGGGTAAGTGTATTTAGGGGTAGTTTAGGGCAGCTTTAGTGCTGGTTAAGGGTAGTTTGGGGTAGATGTGGTGCTGGTTAAGGTTAGTTTGGGGTAGATGTGGTGCTAGTTAAGGGTATTTAGGTATAGTTTGGGGTAGGTATAGTGCTGGTTAGCGGTAGTTTAGGGTAGGTATAGTGCTGGTTAAGGGTAGTTTGGGGTAGATATGGTGCTTGTTAAGGGTAGTTTGGGGTAGATGTGCTTGTTAATGGTAGTTTGGGGTAGATGTGGTGCTAGTTAAGTGTATTTAGGGATAGTTTGGGGTAGGTTTAGTGCTGGTTAAGGGTAGTTTTGGGTAGACGTGGTGCTGGTTAAGGGTAGTTTGGGGTAGATGTGGTGCTAGTTAAGGGTAATGAGGGGTAGTTTGGGGTAGGTATAGTGCTGGTTGAGGGTAGTTTGGGGTAGGTATAGTGCTGGTTAAGGGTAGTTTGAGGTAGATGTGGTGCTAGTTAAGGGTATTTAGGGATAGTTTGGGGTAGGTATAGTGCTGGTTAGGGGTAGTTTAGGGTAGGTGTAGTGCTGGTTAAGGGTAGTTTGGGGTAGATGTGGTGCTTGTTAAGGGTAGTTTAGGGTAGCTATAGTGCTGGTTAAGGGTAGTTTGGGGTAGATGTGGTGCTAGTTATGGGTATTGAGGGATAGTTTTGGGTAGGTTTAGTGCTGGTTAAGGGTAGTTTGGGGTAGATGTGGTGCTAGTTAAGGGTAATGAGGGGTAGTTTGGAGTAGGTATAGTGCTGATTAAGGGTCGTTTGGGGTAAATGTGGTGCTAGTTAAGGGTAATGAGGGGTAGTTTGGGGTAGGTATAGTGCTGGGTAAGGGTCGTTTGGGGTAGATGTGGTGCTAGTTAAGGGTAATGAGGGGTAGTTTGGGGCAGGTATAGTGCAGGTATAGTGCTGGTTAAGGGTAGTTTAGGGTAGGTATAGTGCTGGTTAAGGGTAATGAGGGGTAGTTTAGGATAGGTATAGTGCTGGTTAGGGGTAGTTTGGGGTAGGTATAGTGCTGGTTAAGGGTAATGAGGGGTGGTTTGGGGTAGGTATAGTGCTGGTTAAGTGTAGTGAGGGCTAGTTTAGGGTAGGTATAGTGCTGGTTAGGGGTAGTTTGGGGTAGGTATAGTGCTGGTTAAGGGTAATGAGGGGTGGTTTGGGGTAGGTATAGTGCTGGTTAAGGGTAGTGAGGGGTAGTTTAGGGTAGGTATAGTGCTGGTTAGGGGTAGTTTGGGGTAGGTATAGTGCTGGTTAAGGGTAATGAGGGGTGGTTTGGGGTAGGTATAGTGCTGGTTAAGGGTAGTGAGGGGTAGGTATAGTGCTGGTTAAGGGTAATGAGGGGTGGTGTAGGGTAGGTATAGTGCTGGTTAAGGGTAGTGAGGGGTAGTTTAGGGTAGGTATAGTGCTGGTTAAGGGTAGTTTAGGGTAGGTATAGTGCTGGTTAAGGGTAGTGAGGGGTAGTTTAGGGTAGGTATAGTGCTGGTTAGGGGTAGTTTGGGGTAGGTATAGTGCTGGTTAAGGGTAATGAGGGGTGGTTTGGGGTAGGTATAGTGCTGGTTAAGGGTAGTGAGGGGTAGTTTAGGGTAGGTATAGTGCTGGTTAAGGGTAGTGAGGGCTTGTTTAGGATAGGTATAGTGCTGGTTAGGGGTAGTTTGGGGTAGGTATAGTGCTGGTTAAGGGTAGTTTGGGGTAGGTATAGTGCTGGTTAAGGGTATTTAGGAGAAGACTGAGCTATGGTCCCTCCTACGCGCTACCGTATGGAGCTGTGGCTGAGACCGTAATGACTGTGGATGGACTGAAGCGTGAAAAAGCCTTTAGGTCCACTAGTGCAAAAACATGAAAGGATGGAGACAGGGATTGGGGGGCGGGGCACAGCTGGGGTGGGGGGGTAACAGAATCACTGCTGTGCCCCCTCTTACCCTGCGCTTTCAGCTTCAAACAGACGGACCGTGGAAAGCGAGAAAATCCGGCGGTCATGCTCTCCTCCTCCAGCCGCGGATTAGCGAGCCGCTCTGAATGCCGGTAATTACCGGCGTGAATGGAAGCGGATTTATTCTAATTTCAGCTCAGTGTACATAATTACAGCCGACAGGAAATTCCACGGGACAGATATCGTCAAATTCCACGGAACGTATTCACGGCGCCTGAGTCATCAGAACACGTCTCGGAAAACAAGCCGGCTCCCTCCCTCCCTCTCGCTCTCTGTCTGAGCTGCTTCTCTTCATTATTGGAGTCTCCAGGTGTTGGACTTAATCCAGCTGTGGGAGACTCCGCTAACAGTGAGCTCCCGCTCTTCTCCTCCGCTCACTCGTTTATCATTCCGCAGGCTACGTCTCAGGACGAGGTACGGATTACGCTTGGACTCGTATATGGAAATGAGCTCGGCTCTGACTGGCTGTGCCTCACTCAGTAAGCTTCAGTGCAAATGGGCGGGGCTTAACAGCTGTAGGCTGTGGGTAGTGCCTTGTCCCTCCAGTCTACTACAGGGGCGATCCCACTTCTGACACCAGTGTGACGCCTTGGCAACGCCACTGTAGGTCCCCTACAGCCATGCTTTTCCTCTACATGCCACACACTAACACTGCCAACTAACCTCAACCAGCCCTGCTGCACACAGAATCCCCTTTTGCCAGGGGGCTTTCCTCCCAGTGCTCATTCGGGGCCGGGTCCTTTTTGCCAGGGGGCTTTCCTGCCAGTCCTCATTCGGGGCTGGGTCCCTTTTGCCAGGAGGCTTTCCTGCCAGTCCTCATTCGGGGCTGGGTCCCTTTTGCCAGGGGGCTTTCCTGCCAGTCCTCATTCGGGGCTGGGTCCCTTTTGCCAGGGGGCTTTCCTGCCAGTCCTCATTCGGGGCTTGGTCCCTTTTGCCAGGGGGCTTTCCTGCCAGTCCTCATTCGGGGCTTGGTCCCTTTTGCCAGGGGGCTTTCCTGCCAGTCCTCATTTGGGGCTTGGTCCCTTTTGCCAGGGGGCTTTCCTGCCAGTCCTCATTCGGGGCTTGGTCCCTTTTGCCAGGCGGCTTTCCTGCCAGTCCTCATTCGGGCTTGGTCCCTTTTGCCAGCGGGCTTTCCTGCCAGTCCTCATTCGAGGCCGGGTCCCTTTTGCCAGGGGGCTTTCCTGCCAGTCCTCATTCAGGGCTTGGTCCCTTTTGCCAGGGGGCTTTCCTGCCAGTCCTCATTCGGGGCTTGGTCCCTTTTGCCAGGGGGCTTTCCTGCCAGTCCTCATTCGGGGCTTGGTCCCTTTTGCCAGGAGGCTTTCCTGCCAGTCTTCATTCGGGGCTGGGTCCCTTTTGCCAGGGGGTTTTCCTGCCAGTCCTCATTCGGGGCTGGGTCCCTTTTGCCAGGGGGCTTTCCTGCCAGTCCTCATTCGGGGCTTGGTCCCTTTTGCCAGGGGGCTTTCCTGCCAGTCCTCATTCGGGGCTGGGTCCCTTTTGCCAGGGGGCTTTCCTGCCAGTCCTCATTCGGGCTGGATCCCTTTTGCCAGGGGGCTTTCCTGCCAGTCCTCATTTGTGGGCTGGGTCCCTTTTGCCAGGGGGCTTTCCTGCCAGTCCTCATTTGTGGGCTGGATCCCTTTTGCCAGGGGGCTTTCCTGCCAGTCCTCATTTGGGGCTGGGTCCCTTTTGCCAGGGCGCTGGAGCAGGAGGCCTGAACACTGAACGCTCGACTCCACTATAGCAGAACTCCTTGAGAGGCCACCATCCAGGTGTCTTCATTCCCGAACACTGTGTCCTTCTCCCCATCAAGGTGGAATTCCTCACAGCTTGCGGTGTCAGTCCTCACCCTAGTAGGGGCATGGGCACCAGCTGCACCGCTCCCTGTGTTGCTTTTCCCATCTACCAAGCCACAGACACAGGCGAGTGTCCCTCCCAGGGCTCTTATCCAGGTCCCCTTCACGGTCCTCCAGCCTTGCTGCGCTGCTCCCTCTACAGTCCTTGGCAGAGCTCGTTCTTCGCTCTCGTAAGTCATAAGCCTTCGCACCTGCACGCTCCCATGAACCCGTAACGGACGCTTGTCTAGAATTGGGACAGCAGCGGTAAAGGTCAGACTGTTTCCGTGTGTTCTATGTTTTTCACTCAGTGCTGCCAGTAAACAAACCCTAAAGTAAACAAACCCTAAAGTAAACAAACCCTAAAGTAAACAAACCCTAAAGTAAACAGGTGAGTAATGAGATTCAGCGGCTGTGAAGCTGGTTCTGCCCTCCAGCACCAGAGAAACCCATTACTGTATCCACCAGCCTGATATTCCCATTCCACCCCTAGACCCGGGACGGGACACTCTGTGGGACGAGGGGACATCACATTATGACTATCCTAACTCTAAACCTCAACACTAAACACTAACACTAACCCTAACACTAACCTTAAACCCTTACACTAAACACTAACACTAACCCTAACACTAACCTTAAACCCTTACACTAAACACTAACACTCACACTAACCTTAAACCCTTACACTAAACACTAACCCTAAACCCTAACACTAAACACTAACCCTAAACCCTAACACTAACCCTAAACCTTAACACTAACCTTAAACCCTTACACTAAACCCTTACACTAAACACTAACACTAACCCTAACACTAACCTTAAACCCTTACACTAAACACTAACACTAACCCTAACACTAACCTTAAACCCTTACACTAAACACTAACCCTAACACTAACCTTAAACCCTTACACTAAACACTAACCCTAACACTAACCTTAAACCCTTACACTAAACACTAACACTAACCCTAACACTAACCTTAAACCCTTACACTAAACACTAACACTAACCCTAAACCCTTACACTAAACACTAACACTAACCCTAACACTAACCTTAAACCCTTACACTAAACACTAACACTAACCCTAAACCCTTACACTAAACACTAACACTAACCCTAAACCCTTACACTAAACACTAACCCTAACACTAACCGTAAACCCTTACACTAAACACTAACCCTAAACCCTAACACTAAACACTAACCCTAAACCCTAACACTAACCCTAAACCTTAACACTAACCTTAAACCCTTACACTAAACACTAACACTAACCCTAAACCCTTACACTAAACACTAACACTAACCCTAACACTAACCTTAAACCCTTACACTAAACACTAACCCTTACACTAAACACTAACCCTAACACTAACCTTAAACCCTTACACTAAACACTAACACTAACCTTAAACCGTTACACTAAACACTAACACTAACCCTAACACTAACCGTAAACCCTTACACTAAACACTAACCCTAAACCCTAACACTAAACACTAACCCTAAACCCTAACACTAACCCTAAACCTTAACACTAACCGTAAACCCTTACACTAAACACTAACACTAACCCTAAACCCTTACACTAAACACTAACACTAACCCTAAACCCTTACACTAAACACTAACACTAACCCTAACACTAACCTTAAATCCTTACACTAAACACTAACACTAACCCTAAACCCTTACACTAAACACTAACACTAACCCTAAACCCTTACACTAAACACTAACACTAACCCTAACACTAACCTTAAACCCTTACACTAAACACTAACACTAACCCTAACACTAACCTTAAACCGTTACACTAAACACTAACACTAACCCTAAACCCTTACACTAAACACTAACACTAACACTAACCTTAAACCGTTACACTAAACACTAACACTAACCCTAACACTAACCTTAAACCCTTACACTAAACACTAACACTAACCCTAACACTAACCTTAAACCGTTACACTAAACACTAACACTAACCCTAACACTAACCTTAAACCCTTACACTAAACACTAACCCTAACACTAACCTTAAACCCTTACACTAAACACTAACACTAACACTAACCTTAAACCCTTACACTAAACACTAACACTAACCCTAACACTAACCTTAAACCCTTACACTAAACACTAACACTAACCCTAACACTAACCTTAAACCCTTACACTAAACACTAACACTAACCCTAACACTAACCTTAAACCCTTACACTAAACACTAACCCTAAACCCTTACACTAAACACTAACCCTAACACTAACCTTAAACCCTTACACTAAACACTAACATTAACCCTAACACTAACCTTAAACCCTTACACTAAACACTAACCCTAAACCCTTACACTAAACACTAACACTAACACTAACCTTAAACCGTTACACTAAACACTAACACTAACCCTAACACTAACCTTAAACCCTTACACTAAACACTAACCCTAACACTAACCTTAAACCCTTACACTAAACACTAACACTAACCCTAACACTAACACTAACCTTAACCTTAACCTTAAACCCTTACACTAAACACTAACTCTAACATTAACCTTAACCTTAAACCCTTACACTAAACACTAACACTAACCCTAAACCCTTACTCTAACCCTAACCTTAACCTTAAACCCTTACACTAAACACTAACCCTAAACCCTAACTCTAACCCTAACCTTAACCTTAAACCCTTACACTAAACACCACCACTAACCCTAAACCCTAACTCTAACCCTTAACTTAACCTTAAACCCTTACACTAAACACTAATCACCAACACTAACCCTAAACCCTAACACTAACCCTAACACTAACCTTAAACCCTGATCCTAAACCCTAACCTTAACCTTAAATCCTAACACTAAAACTAACTTTAACACTAGTCCTAACTCTGGAACAGGAAAATTCAAACACAAAGCCGAACTTTAGCCAGGTGGTTTTATTGCCAGTTCTTCTTCTTTCTACTCCTTCCAGTCAGTGCTATAGCGCCACCTACGTTCATCTGCTGTTTCACTGTACCAACACGAAAGAGTCTCTCCTCAGCCAGTATGTGGTGTGTCCATTCTGGGCTTGTGTAGAAACATGGAGGTGGTGTAGTTACAGGTAGCAACGCAGGTCCCCGCAGTGTGCATTATGCTAACAGGGTTAGGTCCCCACAACGTGGCATAAACCTGACCGAACAAACAAAAAGAAAACACACTGTTAAAGGCTTCCAGAAATCACATTATAACACTAATCCCAAATTTCATAAACCAATTTGTTCGGAGCCACAGCGTTCCCATAACCTCAGACGCTTGTTATTCACATTTCATGCATGTTGCTGAGTTTCTGTTTACCACAGAGACGCCGGAATTTGCATATTCTGTGCTGAACGCTCGTCTGGGTTTTAGTTTAATATTGGTTTGATGATGCACATGCAATGCTGCCACACACACACACACGCACACTCACACACTCATACACACACTCATACACACACACCACATACACACACACCACACACACACACACATATACACACACACACACACACACACCACACATACACACTCACACACACATAAACATACACACACACACACTCACACACACTCATACACTCACACACACTCATACACACACACACACACACACGCACATACACACTCATACACACACACACACACACACACACACACACGCACATACACACTCACACACACACTCACACACACACACACACACTCACACACACACACTCATACACACACACACACACTCGCACACACACACACACACACTCGCACACACACACACACACACACACACACACACACACACACGCACATACACACACACACACACACTCGCACACACACACACACACACACACACGAGTTTCACACACGAGTTTCATTCCTGTGGGTTGATTCCTCTGGGTGTGTCGGAGTCTTAGAAGTTGGTTTAGCATTTTTTTCAGCAACTAAATAAACCAAACACAGTCGGTGGTGTTGAGGTTCTAGACTCTGGGCTGGTCCACCCATTGTTCTGAGAACACCAGCAGCTTCTTAGTTGGATGTGTGTGTCTCCTGTTCTCAGTGAGGAGCTTCTTGAAGAGCTACAGCGACGGCTGTTACAGGCCGTAAACAGGGGAGCAGCTCCATATTAATATCCACCGCTTGGGAAAGCCATATCCGGGGAGCTCTTACAGGAGTGCCATTTTGGCCGTACAGCGTAATCGTCCTCACTCACTTGATCTTCTCTCGTTTACTGCACCATTCGCGCTGTCGGGGTTTTCATCTAACAGCGTGTTGACTCACAGCGGCTTCTCTAACTCCATTAGAACTCCAGGAA
>JAMWET010006970.1:25000-42500 GCA_024036415.1 Prochilodus magdalenae | reverse complement strand
TCTAATAAAGTGGCCAGTTAGCGGAAGCACAAGGTGGGTGTTTCCAATAAAGTGGCCAGTTAGCGGAAGCACAAGGTGGGTGTTTCCAATAAAGTGGCCAGTTAGAGGAAGCACATGGTGGTGTTTCCAATAAAGTGGCCAGTTAGAGGAAGCACAAGGTGGGTGTTTCCAATAAAGCGACCAACTGCAGAAGGTACGTGTTTCCATTAAATTGGCCAGTGCGTCCGCTAAAGCGGTCACTGTAACATCTGGTTGTAACATCTGGACCCCACCGTTCTGGGAGGCTTTACCTGCCTCTCTGGACGCATCATTTCCAGTGTTGGGTCGTTGTAGCGCTCTGAAGCCCGAGCGCTGTCATGTTTTATGACCGTACCCAGTTAGCTGGCAGGCTAATCTAATAGCTGCTCTGACCTAGTGGTCAGCGGGGAGCGATACGACCCTTCACTCTCCGACCGACTTCATTGAGAGGTCCTCAGACAGAGATAAAGCGAGGACTTTATGATGGAGCAGCTCATCCATCACTACCAGCTGTTCAGGGAGCGCTTGCTGAGCGAAGCTGTTGGTCGCCTGGTATGAAATCGGTTTGTGTAATTCATCCACATGGATGTTCATGTAGTTTTAGGCGGTGCCAGTTTAAGGACCTCTGGTTGGCTGTACGACCCTATTTTCCAGATATCCTAGGCCAGGGATCCACAGGTCTGGACCTTGAGGCTAACCTCTAGTCCTGGACCTTGTTTTCCCAGGTGGTTGTTATGACGTTGTAGTGTTGGACACTTGCTCCTGAGCTCCTGCTGGTGTTGGTTCGCTCTCATTTCTTCTTGCAGGCTAATAGTGGGCTCTCGAGGAGAACCTCCACCATGGCCTTCAGACAGGGGTCTGTACTTATAGTCCCTATCCCTGCATTGGGCTCTGCCTTCTGGACTGGTTTAGAAATCCCACGTTCTGTTGTTTTCTGACCCTATTATGTCTACACTCACACCCACAAATCCCTTCATGGTGGTCTCCAGACGTTACAAGATCACTTCTAGCCCTGCGAGACTTCAGTAACGAATCACACCCTGAAAAACAAGGCACGCTTTGGTTTGAGTGGAAGAGGAGAAGAAAGCAGAGTGAAGAAAGGAGCACAGACGAGAGGCTGATGTGCAGAGACCACTCATCATACCTGCCCTGTGTTTGCTGCTGTATAGCTGTAGACAGACGTTAGCTGGGCTTCATCGCTGCACTCTACTGAGGTTAGTGTTTACTGTACTGGAGTCTTATACAGCGGAATAACAGCGCTAACCGTTTTATGAGCTAAATGTCATGTGAACTACAAAATACATGTACAGAGTGTGATTGAATAATGTTTCTATGAACATTTTCCAGTGAAAGCTAACCACCAAGCGAAAGTTAAATATCATGTAAAAGCTAACCACTAAGCTAAAGTTAACCGCCAAGCAAAAGTTAAATATCAAGTGAAAGCTAACTACCAAGTGAAAGTTAACCACCAAGCAAAAGCTAACCACTAAGCTAAAACCATCCACCAAGTGAAAGCTAACCACCAAGCGACAGCTAACCACCAAGCGAAAGCTAACTGCCAAGCGACAACTAACCACTAAGCTAAAGCTAACTACCAATCTAAAGCTAACCACTAAGTGAAAGCTAACCACCAAGCGAAAGCTAACTACCAAGTAAAACCATCCACCAAGTAAAAGCTAACCACCAAGTAAAACCATCCACCAAGCGAAAGCTAACCACTAAGCGGCAACTAACCACCAAGCTAAAGCTAACTACCAATCTAAAGCTAACCACCAAGTGAAAGCTAACCACCAGGTAAAACCATTCACCAAGTGAAAGCTAACCACCAAGCGAAAGCTAACCACCAAGTAAAAACATTCACCAAGTGAAAGCTAACCACCAAGCGAAAGCTGACCACCAAGTAAAACCATTCACCAAGTGAAAGCTAACCACCAAGCGAAAGCTGACCACCAAGTAAAACCATCCACCAAGTGAAAGCTAACCACCAAGCAAAAGCTGACCACCAAGCGAAAGCTGACCACCAAGCAAAAGCTGACCACCAAGCAAAAGCTAACTACCAATCTAAAGCTAACCACCAAGTGAAAGCTAACCACCAAGCTAAAGCTAACCACTAAGCGAAAGCTAACCACCAAGTAAAACCATTCACCAAGTGAAAGCTAACCACCAAGCGAAAGCTATCCACCAAGCAAAAGCTAACCACCAAGTAAAACCATTCACCAAGTGAAAGCTAACCACCAAGCTAAAGCTAACCACTAAGCGAAAGCTAACCACCAAGTAAAACCATCCACCAAGCTAAAGCTAACGACCAAGCTAAAGCTAAATACCAAGCGACAACTAACCACCAAGCTAAAGCTAACTACCAGTCTAAAGCTAATCACCAAGCTAAAGCTAAATACCAAGCGACAACTAACCACCAAGCTAAAGCTAACCACTCCATTATTTCCATTAGCCGTCTGAAAGGTCCACTGATCATCAGCCCAGTTCAGATGACCTTTGTTTACTGGTCACAGCTTGTTGAGGTACTCCCAGGTCATGGGATCCTGGCCAGTTAGGTGTGGTTCCCGGTCTTTTCTGAGACTTCCCCAGGTTCCCTGTGCCGTAGAGGGTGGATTCCCGGACTCCTTGTTTGGGCCATGTCTTACCTTGCTCAGATTTTGAATTATGAGTGTATCATGTATATATGATGACCCTGGGTGACGCTGTGCATGTAGAGGGACAGCGCTGTGCAGTTGACGGAGTTCGCTCCACTGCGTTAAACGAGTCGGTGATGTATGAGGACTGACGGGCGGAGACCCTTAAACGCTGAGGGGGAATTTGCACCCATGACGGTCATTAGAGCGGGTTAGGGACACATGACTGTGTGTTTACTGTCTGTGTGGGTTATAATTGGATTAATGATAATGACGTCTCTCTAACGAGCTGGCTGTACTCCGCATGGTCTGGAGGACTAATTTCCTGATTCTATTCCGGATAATTCTATTGGTCAGTGTGTGTGTGTGTGTGTGTGTGTGTGTGTGTGTGTGTGTGAGTGTGTGTGTGTGTGTGTGTGTTTGTGTGTTTGCCGTCGGCCGGATGAGTTTGTGTCTGCAGTCCAGACATAAACAACGCTGATTCTGACTGTCCGAAACGTCCTCCACGGTGCGGACCCTTAAGGGGGATTCACACTTCCGGGGTCTGGTGACCTTTCTTCACCCTCATTTCTCCCTCTCTCTTTCTGTTACACTGGAAAACACGTGTGTAAATCGGAGTTTGGAGTAGAAGAAAATAACGGAGGACCAGAACACACGTTCCAACCTCACAGTGTGATTATCAGCAGGGGTGCACTGATGTGATACTTGGGTTCAGTACCAGAATAGAACACGATACTCAGTATCAGTACCTGAATAAAATACAGTACTCATTTTTAGTACCAGAATAGAATACGATACTCCATTTTAGTACAAGAATAGAATACGATACTCAGTATCGGTACCAGAATAGAATAGGATACTCAGTATCGGTACCCTGAATACTTTCATTTTTAGTACCAGGGGTACTCCATTTTAGTACCAGAATAGAATACCTACTCGTTTTAGTACTAGAATCGATACCCGGTACAGAATAAAATACAGTCCTCATCTTTCTAGAATGCGATACTCAGTTTTAGTACCAGAATAGAATACGATACTCCATTTTAGTACCAGAATAGAATACGATACTCCGTTTTGGTATCAGAAAAGAACACGATACTCAGTATCGGTACCAGAATAGAATGTGATACTCAGTATCGGTACCAGAATAGAATAGGAATCGGTACCAGAATAAAATGTGATACGGGTACCAAAATAGAATGTGATACTCAGTATCGGTACCAGAATAGAATACAATACTCAGTATCGGTACCAAAATAGAATGTGATACTCAGTATCGGTACCAGAATAGAATACGATACTCAGGGAATAAAATGTGATACTCAGTATCGGTACCAGAATAGAATAGGATACTATCGGTACCAGAATTCAATGTGATACTCAGTATCGGTAAGAATAGAATAGGATACTCAGTATCGGTACCAGAATAGAAGTATCGATAAAATGTGATACTCAGTATCGGTACCAAAATAGAATAGGATACTCAGTATCGGTACCAGAATAAAATGTGATACTCAGTATCGGTACCAGAATAGAATAGGATACTCAGTATCGGTACCAGAATGAAATGTGATACTCAGTATCGGTACCAGAATAGAATAGGATACTCAGTATCGGTACCAGAATAGAATAGGATACTCAGTATCGGTACCAGAATAAAATGTGATACTCAGTATCGGTACCAGAATAGAATAGGATACTCAGTATCGGTACCTGAATAAAATACAGTACTCATTTTTAGTACCAGAATAGAATGCGATACTCCATTTTAGTACCAGAATAGAATACGATACTCCGTTTTAGTACCAGAATAGAATACGATACTCAGTATCGGTACCAGAATAAAATACAGTACTCATTTTTAGTACCAGAATAGAATGCGATACTCCGTTTTAGTACCAGAATAGAATACGATACTCCATTTTAGTACCAGAATAGAATACGATACTCCGTTTTGGTATCAGAAAAGAACACGATACTCAGTATCGGTACCAGAATAGAATGTGATACTCAGTATCGGTACCAGAATAGAATAGGATACTCAGTATCGGTACCAGAATAGAATAGGATACTCAGTATCGGTACCAGAATAAAATGTGATACTCAGTATCGGTACCAAAATAGAATGTGATACTCAGTATCGGTACCAGAATAGAATACAATACTCAGTATCGGTACCAAAATAGAATGTGATACTCAGTATCGGTACCAGAATAGAATACGATACTCAGTATCGGTACCAGAATAAAATGTGATACTCAGTATCGGTACCAGAATAGAATAGGATACTCAGTATCGGTACCAGAATGAAATGTGATACTCAGTATCGGTACCAGAATAGAATAGGATACTCAGTATCGGTACCAGAATAAAATGTGATACTCAGTATCGGTACCAGAATAGAATAGGATACTCAGTATCGGTACCAGAATAAAATGTGATACTCAGTATCGGTACCAGAATAGAATAGGATACTCAGTATCGGTACCAGAATAGAATAGGATACTCAGTATCGGTACCAGAATAAAATGTGATACTCAGTATCGGTACCAGAATAGAATAGGATACTCAGTATCGGTACCAGAATAGAATACGATACTCAGTATCGGTACCAGAATAGAATACGATACTCAGTATCGGTACCAGAATAAAATGTGATACTCAGTATCAGTATCAGAATAGAATACGATACTCAGTATCAGTACCAGAATAGAATACGATACTCAGTATCAGTATCAGAATAGAATACGATACTCAGTATCAGTATCAGAATAGAATACGATACTCAGTATCAGTACCAGAATAGAATACGATACTCAGTATCAGTATCAGAATAGAATACGATACTCAGTATCGGTACCAGAATAGAATGTGATACTCAGTATCGGTACCAGAATAGAATACGATACTCAGTATCGGTACCAGAATAGAATACACTACTGAGAATTGGTCAGTGCAGTGCTGAGAATGATCCACCACCCACATCATACCTGCTCTATGGTGGTCCTGTGGGGGTCCTGACAGAGTGTCCTGTATGGACATGGAACCTCAGATGAGTGGAGATACAGGGAGGTGTTAATGTAGATATATATATACATACATGGAGCATTTCTGAAGAAACACCTGCACCTGCACACTAACTCATTAACCAATTACATCATCAGGTTATTGTGTCAGGTTATTAGGGTCCAGCAGCAGCTTCAGGGTGTGTTCAGCGGAGGAAACGTGATCCCAGTGATGTCAAGCATGGTGGGATTCTAGAACTCCTGATCTCCGGGGATTGTCACGCACAGCAGCTCTGCGGATGGAAACACCTTGCTGTTGAGAGAGGTCAGTGGAGAAAGGCCGGACTGGTTCCAGGCTGGTTGAGGTGGAGGTGGTGTAGTGGTGTTAAACGTATTGGAACTTCACCATTCAAAAGCTCGATGCAAGCTTTTCCAACGTTAGAATTTCCCGCCTGGAGTTAAAGATATTAATTTTTATTAAAACTGGAAACCGACAGGTACGTTCTGGATGTGTTTAAGGCATTAATAATGGATTCCAGAATCTCAGGCCTGATCCATAGACCGACCATCAATATTTCAGACTTAAATAAACTCTCTCTTCACCACAGTACATATTTAATCTCTCTGTGTTCACTCTCTCTGTTCAGAAGTTATCAACTTAATTTTCTAGATAACTATAACCATAATTTAGATTTAAATATTATAACACGTAAGTTCTGTGTGTTAATATTATTATAATTTCATTTTGGATGTAAGCATATAAGGATTTTAATTAATTAGAAGTTCATTCTGATTCAAGATATGAATTTTCTCATTCTGGGTTTAATTTTATTATAACTTTTTTTATGGAAGTTAATTTAATTCTATATTTAATTCTATATTCTATTTATAATATTCTGGATATTTATTTCATTAGAACATAATCTCATATGTGAATTTAATTAGAACTTTTATTTTTAAGTAAAGCGTTCAAGACATTGGGTTTTGTGACAAGGCATTCCAGATGCTAATTTTATTAAGTTTGTAACCTATGTTTTATTATTTTAGTTATTAAACGTATTGGAACTTCATTCTGGATTAAATTTTTTAGAACTTCATTCTGGATTCAAATTTTATTAGAAATTTATTTCTGGATTTAAATTTTATTAGAATTTCATTCAAGATATTAATTGATTTAGAAATTCATTTCTGGATTTAAATTTATTAGAATTTGATTCAAGATATTAATTTTATTTTAACTTCATTCTGGATTCAATATTGGATTCAGTTTTTTTAGAACTTCATTCAATTTTTATTAGAACTTTGTTTTTTAGAGTTCTTTTTATTTACTAAATTTTACATATTGTGGGTAAATAATTAAACAAAAACTATAAAGTGTGTTCTGAGCAGACGTTACGCCACATTTTTAATGATATGTTAAATTTTTTCCATCATGTTAAACCCATCCAATAAAGCACTGCACTCGACTCGGCTGGCCTCTACAGTGTGCACAAACAGTCCGTATTGAATTTCCTCTGTAGAGGACGTATTATTGTCACTTGTTTACAGGCGCCGGCTCTACGTTTGTTTCTGAAATGATAAAATGATGAGAAACAGATGCCAAAACGATGCAAATCAGCTGTGGAGTGGAAAGAAGGGGGTGGTCCTGATGCTGCATTGCCACGGAAACGGCTCTCCTGCTGAGGAAATAACACAGTGTGAGTCTTCCGAACCAACACACACATAAACACACACCTGCTGTGAAGTGTTTACATAAACTCACAAAGAAAGACGGAGACAAGAAAGGGAAAAGGAAAGAATGGAAGAAGGATGGTAATACAGGTGATGCACTGAACGCTCAGACATCGGATATTATATCTGATATCCTGAAATTCCCTATGGAATATACTGTACGTGTTCTCTGCTTTTTCTCAACACTGAAAAAATATTTTATTTATTGACTAAATAAATTGACGGAAATACTGGGAAAAATAAATACCGGAAAAATAGAAGGAATACATAAATAAACAATCCGATCAAGACGTCATCAGAAAACTTCCGAGCTATTCGTCAATGTCCAAAGAAAAACGTATAATTATCCAAAATAGCAACTTTACAGGAGAGGGCAAAAACCGTGTGTACTTCTAATGCAAGTCAATGGAACCAGAATTAGTTTAAACAGCAGCTCGTCTATTCAAATGATGCATAAAAAAAAAAATTTAAAAAAATTCAGATTTATGTGGGGGCGTGACCCAGAACAACTACAGTCTCCGTTACATCCAGACAGGACCCCCGGATTACACCAATGTCCTCACTAGACTTCCTAAATACTGTCCCCAACGGTGACCGGCAGCAGAGTCCACTACACCCATAACCAGCATAATGACCTCAACAGTGAAACCGAAACTGGGGAGCGGTGTTGCTATGATGAACAGCAGGGGGCACTCTCTCACCGTATTCAGAGCTTCCCATCTGGAACAGTTTACTTTAGATTCTTTTCAAACTATTTGGTATTGACGAGTGACACGTCCCGCTTTGTCCTGGTGGAGACGACCAACGAATCCGTGTGTGGAGGCACCGTGGTCAGCACCAAGATGGACGGTTTGTCGTCACACGTCCAGAAGGCCTGGTGTCCCTCCACCTCCACCCCTACCGCACCATCTGCAGGAACTGTGTGAGGATGTTCAAGCTGCATGGGATGGATTATTACAGGACAACAGGTCTTTAATACACATAGACGTTTCATTGACACTCAGTGTCTTCTGAGTGTGTATGGAATGTTGATGATGAAAATCTGGAAAACCTGGGAATACTAAGTTCCCTGTGGGGGACTATTTGACCTCACAGCACCCTGCAGCATGTATCCCTCCACCATGAATGGAGTTTAAGGCTGAGATCTTCTCCACACTATCATAAACAGCGTCTCAGACATCAGGCAGCGTATTCAGAACCACCTCCTGTAGGAACTTCCTGTGAGGGGGCTTTTAGAGGGGGACGTCTGGTTACCTTCACCAACACTGGGAACGGTGCTGACTGTCTCTAGAACCACTCTGAATGGATCCGGTTATTGAATATATTTATAACTGAGCCCGGTGGCCACAGCTGGACACGTGTACTGCTCAGCAGTCTGGTTCCGCTCAGCAGAGTGGAACGTGAGTCTGAAAGCATGACGTGACATCACAGCGAAGCGATTTTTAATAACTGGATTTATGTATTTCCCTGATTGAGATGAAACAGGGCGCTTATCGCGCGTGATCAGCTTTCCGACAGGGTTGTTTACGCATACGCCCTCAGACGGTGCAGATACCGAAACAGAGGACTCGGCCTGATAGTCATCTCCTCCAGCCTGAGACTCTGAAGGAACCGCAGCTCTGATCTCATTAGCGCCCATTAGCAGAGCCGCTGCACTCTGTAAACAGGTCCGGGACGGGGGGCTTCCTCGCCTCACCCTGTTTATATACCATCATAGTCACTCCGGTCTCTCACATCCGGTCTCTCACTCCAGTCTCTCACATCCGGTCTCTCACTCCAGTCTCTCACCTCTCATCTGGTCTCTCACTCCGGTCTCTCACTCCGGTCTCTCACTCTGGCCTCCCACTCCGGTCTCTCACTCTGGTCTCTCACATCCGGTCTCTCACTCTGGTCTCTCACATCCGGTCTCTCACATCCGGTCTCTCACTCCGCTCTCTCACATGCGGTCTCTCACATGCGGTCTCTCACTCCGGTCTCTCACATCCGGTCTCTCACATGCGGTCTCTCACATCCGGTCTCTCACTCCGGCCTCTCACACCGGTCTCTCACATCCGGCCTCTCACTCCGGTCTCTCACATCCGGTCTCTCACTCCGGTCTCTCACTCCGGCCTCCCACTCCGGCCTCTCACTCCGGTCTCTCACATGCGGTCTCTCACATGCGGTCTCTCACTCCGGTTTCTCACATCCGGTCTCTCGCTCTGGGCTCTCGCTCTAGGCTATCACTCCGGTGTCTCACTCCGGTGTCTCACTCCGGTCTGTAACTCCGGTCTCTCACATGCGGTCTCTCACATGCGGTCTCTCACTCCGGTTTCTCACATCCGGTCTCTCGCTCTGGGCTCTCGCTCTAGGCTATCACTCCGGTGTCTCACTCCGGTCTCTCACATCCGGTCTCTCACTCCGGTCTCTCACATGCGGTCTCTCACATGCGGTCTCTCACTCCGGTCTCTCACATCCGGTCTCTCACATGCGGTCTCTCACTCCGGTCTCTCACATCCGGTCTCTCACTCCGGTCTCTCACTCCGGCCTCCCACTCCGGCCTCTCACTCCGGTCTCTCACATGCGGTCTCTCACATGCGGTCTCTCACTCCGGTTTCTCACATCCCGTCTCTCACATCCGGTCTCTCGCTCTGGGCTCTCGCTCTAGGCTATCACTCCGGTGTCTCACTCCGGTCTCTCACTCCGGTCTGTAACTCCGGTCTCTCACATCCGGCCTCTCACTCTGGCCTCTCACATCCGGTCTCTCACATCCGGTCTCTCACATCCGGTCTCTCACTCCGGTCTCTCACATGCGGTCTCTCACATGCGGTCTCTCACATCCGGTCTCTCACATCCGGTCTCTCACATCCGGTCTCTCACATGCGGTCTTTCACTCCGGTCTCTCACATCTGGTCTCTCACATCCGGTCTCTCACATTCGGTCTCTCACATCTGGTCTCTCACTCCAGTCTCTCACATCTGGCCTCTCACATCCGGTCTCTCACATCCGGTCTCTCACATTCGGTCTCTCACATCTGGTCTCTCACATCCGGTCTCTCACATCCGGTCTCTCACATTCGGTCTCTCACATCTGGTCTCTCACTCCAGTCTCTCACATCTGGTCTCTCACATCCGGTCTCTCGCTCTGGGCTCTCGCTCTAGGTTATCACTCCGGTGTCTCACTCCGGTGTCTCACTCCGGTCTCCCACTCCGGTCTGTAACTCCGGTCTCTCACTCCGGTCTCTCACATCCGGTCTCTCACTCCGGTCTCTCACATTCGATCTCTCACATCTGGTCTCTCACTCCAGTCTCTCACATCTGGCCTCTCACATCCGGTCTCTCACATCCGGTCTCTCACATGCGGTCTCTCACATTCGGTCTCTCACATCTGGTCTCTCACTCCAGTCTCTCACATCTGGTCTCTCACATCCGGTCTCTCGCTCTGGGCTCTCGCTCTAGGCTATCACTCCGGTGTCTCACTCCGGTGTCTCACTCCGGTCTGTAACTCCGGTCTCTCACATCCGGTCTCTCACATCCGGTCTCTCACTCCGGTCTCTCACATCCGGTCTCTCACTCCGGTCTCTCACATTCGATCTCTCACATCTGGTCTCTCACTCCAGTCTCTCACATCTGGTCTCTCACTCCAGTCTCTCACATCTGGTCTCTCACATCCGGTCTCTCACTCCGGTCTCTCACATTCGATCTCTCACATCTGGTCTCTCACATCCGGTCTCTCGCTCTGGGCTCTCGTTCTAGGCTATCACACCGGTGTCTCACTCCGGTCTCTCATTTTCCCTCTCTCTCTCCTTCTCTTTTGTTCTGTATTGCTCAGCCTGTTTTTCTATCTCTGTCTTCTCTCTCTCTGTCTCTCTCATTTTCTCATTCTCTCTGTCTCTTTCTCTCTCATTCTCTTTGTCTCTCTCTCTCTCTCTCTCTCTGTCTCTCTCTTTCTCTCTGTCTCTCTCTCTCTCTCTCATTCTCTCTGTCTCTGTCTCTCTCTCTCTCTCTCTCATTCTCTTTCTCTCTCTCTCTCTCACTCTCTCTGTCTCTGTCTTTCTCTGGCAATTCTTTACTGACAGATAATTTGCTGCTTGGGTGCCCATCACAGAGAGAACACTCTCAAGAGAGAAAGACAGAAAGAAAGAGAGACAGAGAGATAGACAAAGAGAGAGACAAAGAGAGAGAGGGGCAAACAGAGAGGGAGGGGTAGGCAGAGAGAGGACAAGAGTAAGGGAATGAGACAGACAGACAGAGAGGCGTAGAGTAGGAGTGAGAGAGACGGACATTGAGGGAGGGGTAGAGGAAGAGATGGAGAGAGGGAGGGGTAGAGAAAGAGAGATGGAGAGAGGGAGGGATAGACAGAGGGAGACAGAGAGACAGACAAAGAGGCAGATGGAGAGAGAGAGAAAGACAGACAGAGAGATGAAGGGGTAGAAAGAGAGATGGACAGAGAAAGGGACAGTGAGGAAGACAGTGAGGGGTAGAGAGGGAGATGGAGAGAGGGATGGGTAGACAGAGAGATGGAGAGAGGGAGAGGTAGGGAGAGGGGGTGATGGAGAGAGAGAGGGGTAGACAGAGAGATGGAGAGAGGGAGGGGTAGAGAGGGGGGATGGAGAGAGAGAGAGGGGTAGACAAAGAGAGGGGTAGAGAGAGGCAGACAGAGGGAGGGGTAGAGAGAGTCAGATGGAGAGAGAGAGGGTTAGATAGAGAGATGGGGAGAGGTAGAGAGAGAGATGGAAAGAGGGAGTGGCAGAGAGAGATAGAGAGAGAGAGAGAGAGATGGAGAGAGGCAAGGACAGAGAGATGGAGAGAGGGGGATGGAGAAAGAGAGAGGGGTAGAGAGAGAGAGAGGCAGACAGAGGGAGGGGTAGAGAGAGTCAGATAGAGAGAAAGAGGGTTAGATAGAGAGATGGAGAGAGGGAGAGGTAGAGAGAGGAGGATGGAGAAAGAGTGAGGAGTAGACAGAGAGAGTCAGATGGAGAGAAAGAGGGTTAGATAGAGATGTGGAGAGAGGGAGAGGTAGAGAGAGGGGGGGATGGGTAGTATGACTAACCTACCTGGAATGAAGTACAGTTCCAGCAGGTATCCACACTCATCCAGCCGGCTGACCCGTCAGAGGTCTCCGAGACCCTCACAGGGTGGAGAGGACACCCTGACAGTGAAGAAGGATGGAGTGAGTGAGGTCAGGAGAGGAGGAAGTGGCAGACAGGCAGAGGCAGGATCTCCTCTCTAATCTCCTCCTGGAGCTCTGCAGGTACAGCCAAACACACCCACACTCTCACACACACACACTCTCACACACACACTCACACACACACACTCTCACACACACACACACACACACACACACACACACACACACACACACACACACACACACCCACACACTCACACACACACACACTCACACACACACACACACACACACACACACACACACACACACACACACACACTCACACATACACCCACACACACACACTCACACACACTTAACATCACTCTCTCAAATACACACACACGCGCACGCGCACACACATACACAAACAGACACACTCACACATACACACACACACACACACACACACACACACTTAACATCACTCTCAAATACACACACACTTATCATTCTCAAACACACTTAACATCGCTCTCGCACACACTTAATAACACACTCACCATCTAGGTAGTTTATTGGACAAGTGTGATCTCAGGATTGCAGCAGTGTAGTTTATTGGACTTGTGTGATCTTTGGATTATTGTGAGGGTAGTTCACTTGAAATGTATGATCTATGAATTGCAACAATATAGTTCTTTGGACCTGTGTGATTTCTGGATTGCAGTGAGAGGAGTTTATCAGACCTGTGTGATTCTTAGATTGCAGTGAGAGGAGTTTATCAGACCTGTGTGATTCTTAGATTGCAGTGAGTGGAGTTTATCAGACCTGTGTGATTTCTGGATTGCAGTGAGAGGAGCTTATCAGACCTGTGTGATTTCTGGAGTGCAGTGAGAGGGGTTTATCAGACCTGTGTGATTTCTGGATTGCAGTGAGAGGAGTTTATCAGACCTGTGTGATTTCTGGATTGCAGTGAGAGGAGTTTATCAGACCTGTGTGATTTCTGGATTGCAGTGAGAGGAGTTTATCAGACCTGTGTGATTTCTGGATTGCAGTGAGGGGAGTTTATCAGACCTGTGTGATTTCTGGATTGCAGTGAGAGGAGTTTATCAGACCTGTGTGATTTCTGGATTGCAGTGAGAGGAGTTTATCAGACCTGTGTGATTTCTGGATTGCAATGAGGGGAGTTTATCAGACCTGTGTGATTTCTAGATTGCAGTGAGAGGAGTTTATCAGACCTGTGTGATTTCTGGATTGCAGTGAGAGGAGTTTATCAGACCTGGGTGATTCTTAGATTGCAGTGAGAGGAGTTTATCAGACCTGTGTGATTCTTAGATTGCAGTGAGTGGAGTTTATCAGACCTGTGTGATTTCTGGATTGCAGTGAGAGGAGTTTATCAGACCTGTGTGATTTCTGGATTGCAGTGAGGGGAGTTTATCAGACCTGTGTGATTTCTGGATTGCAGTGAGAGGAGTTTATCAGACCTGTGTGATTTCTGGATTGCAGTGAGAGGAGTTTATCAGACCTGTGTGATTCTTAGATTGCAGTGAGTGGAGTTTATCAGACCTGTGTGATTTCTGGATTGCAGTGAGAGGAGTTTATCAGACCTGTGTGATTTCTGGATTGCAGTGAGGGGAGTTTATCAGACCTGTGTGATTTCTGGATTGCAGTGAGAGGAGTTTATCAGACCTGTGTGATTTCTGGATTGCAGTGAGAGGAGTTTATCAGACCTGTGTGATTTCTGGATTGCAGTGAGAGGAGTTTATCAGACCTGTGTGATTTCTGGATTGCAGTGAGAGGAGTTTATCAGACCTGTGTGATTTCTAGATTGCAGTGAGAGGAGTTTATCAGACCTGTGTGATTTCTGGATTGCAGTGAGAGGAGTTTATCAGACCTGGGTGATTCTTAGATTGCAGTGAGAGGAGTTTATCAGACCTGTGTGATTTCTGGATTGCAGTGAGAGGAGTTTATCAGACCTGTCTGATTTCTGGATTGCAGTGAGGGGAGTTTATCAGACCTGTGTGATTTCTGGATTGCAGTGAGGGGAGTTTATCAGACCTGTGTGATTTCTGGATTGCAGTGAGAGGAGTTTATCAGACCTGTGTGATTTCTGGATTGCAGTGAGAGGAGTTTATCAGACCTGTGTGATTTCTAGATTGCAGTGAGAGGAGTTTATCAGACCTGTGTGATTTCTGGATTGCAGTGAGAGGAGTTTATCAGACCTGTGTGATTTCTGGATTGCAGTGAGGGGAGTTTATCAGACCTGTGTGATTTCTGGATTGCAGTGAGAGGAGTTTATCAGACCTGTGTGATTTCTGGATTGCAGTGAGGGGAGTTTATCAGACCTGTGTGATTTCTGGATTGCAGTGAGAGGAGTTTATCAGACCTGTGTGATTTCTGGATTGCAGTGAGAGGAGTTTATCAGACCTCTGTGATTTCTGGATTGCAGTGAGAGGAGTTTATCAGATCTCTGTGATTTATGGATTGCAGTGAGAGGAGTTTATCAGACCTGTCGGATTTCTGGATTGCAGTGAGAGGGGTTTATCAGACCTGTGTGATCTCTGGATTGCAGTGAGGGGACTTTATCAGACCTGTGTGATTTCTGGATTGCAGTGAGAGGAGTTTATCAGACCTGTGTGATTTCTGGATTGCAGTGAGAGGAGTTTATCAGACCTGTGTGATTTCTGGATTGCAGTGTGAGGAGTTTATCAGATCTGTGGGATTTCTAGATTGCAGTGAGAGGAGTTTATCAGACCTGTGTGATTTCTGGATTGCAGTGAGAGGAGTTTATCAGACCTGTGTGATATCTGGATTGCAGTGAGAGGAGTTTATCAGACCTGTGTGATTTCTAGATTGCAGTGAGATGAGTTTATCAGACCTGTGTGATTTCTAGATTGCAGTGAGAGGAGTTTATCAGACCTGTGTGATTTCTAGATTGCAGTGAGAGGAGTTTATCAGACCTGTGTGATTTCTGGATTGCAGTGAGAGGAGTTTATCAGACCTGTGTGATGTCTGGATTGCAGTGAGAGGAGTTTATCAGACCTGTGTGATTTCTAGATTGCAGTGAGGGTAGTTTATCCGACCTCTGTGATTCTAGATTGCAGTGAGAGGAGTTTATCAGACCTGTGTGATTTCTAGATTGCAGTGAGGGTAGTTTATCCGACCTCTGTGATTCTAGATTGCAGTGAGAGGAGTTTATCAGACTTTTGTGATTTCTAGATTGCATTTAGAGGAATTTATCAGACCTGTGTGATCTCTGCATTGCAGTGAGGGGACTTTATCAGACCTGTGTGATCTCTGAATTGCAGTGATGGGAGTTTATCAGACCTGCGTGACCTCTGGACTACAGTTTGCACTGCTGCAGCACCTCCACAGGTAAGCATTTAATTACTGTAATACCCACGACGACTGCTCAGTAACCTGGAGAAGCCAGCACAGCTCAGGGAAAAGCAGAGAGTGAGGGAATTAGCGGGGGTGGTGTGCGGGGCGTGAGGTTCTCACTGCTGTAATTACATGCATCACTCACCTAAACGACCTCACTCCACACTGTACATGACAAACCCTCCGCACCTCCCTCCTTCCCTCTCTCACTGTTTATATAGAGAGAATACACGACCGTCTGTACTGTAGCACCACAGAGCACAGTTTACGTCCCCCAGAGAACATCTCCCAAACGCTGCCAGCAGAGCTCGTAAACGGTTCACGAGGTTCTTAAAAGATTAACTTCACGTAAAAGTCTTTAATGGTCTACCAGACCACCTCGGCAGGTTCGTGAGTGAGCTCCAGCATTGGCTGCCGCTTGTCACATGAGTCATATCCGTAATCCTAGGTAACTCGACTTGACCAATCAGAGCTTTGTCATCATGGTCGATGAGCCTCAACACTGGCATCACCAACACAAGAATACTGAGTCCTAACTACTTCGTGGTTGGTTTTGAGATCCGGAGACATGGACGGGCCTCATCGCTGTACCTGACTGACCCAACAGCCACCATTACAGACATCCAGCGAGCAGTGGTGTCCTCCATGACTCCTCCTGTTAGTGCAGCACCATCGGCAGACGGCTGCACCACGCAGGACTACATGCACACAGGCCGTTACCACGACTGTCCTTAACACCACGTCACCGTCACCAAAGACTGCAGTGGTGTCGTACCAGACTGTCATGGAGTGACTCAGAATGGCAACGGGTCATCTTCAGTGACGAGTCTTGGTGGAGACGCCCAACGAATCCGTGTGTGGAGGCACCGTGGTCAGCACCGAGATGAACGGTTTGTCGTCACACGTCCAGAAGACCTGGTGTCCCTCCACCTCCACCCCTACCGCACCATCTGCAGGAACTGTGTGAGGATGTTCAAGCTGCATTATCACAGGACTCCATTAGGAACCTCTACAGCTCCATACCGAGACGTCTGGCGTGTTGGGTTAGCGAACACGGCGGCCCGACGCCATACTGAGAGACAGACTTCTGTATGTGTAGCTCAATAAATATTGATCATATCAGTCTAAACTTATCATCAGTTATTGATCCTGGTCTCCTTTATCTTCCTTCCCAACACACCTGCACCCCCACACCTCCTTCTGGGTGCAGATGTTCTTTTGATGAGGAGTGTATAAGAGACCCCACACTTGATACTTAATTATTTGGATCAATAACGAAAATTAAATTAACTCTCCTCTTGGAAATCTGTGGTAACTACCAGTAGAACACCAGGGAAGGCATTCCCGGGCCCAATTCCGAGGAGAATTCCCTGTAGACTGGGATTGTATCCACTGCTGCTAGACCCGTATGACCGTACGCTTCCATACACCTGCAGATTCAGCTACTTCCTTCACACTTTGGTCTTTGGCCACGCCCACATGCAGCCCCTCCTTTTAGCCAATCATTAACATCTGCCTTGGAGCGTTTTCCACACATGGAACGAGACATTCCCTGCACTGTAGCACCCCAAAACCCACATCGCCAGTGCAGCTACATAGTTACTGATGCCTACATCATCCCCACTGCGAGCTGTGCAGATTGAT
>JAMWET010006970.1:0-20000 GCA_024036415.1 Prochilodus magdalenae | reverse complement strand
CCGCTCAGAGACCCGCTCAGAGACCCGCTCAGAGACCCGCTTAGAGACCCGCTCAGAGACCCGCTCAGAGACCCGCTCAGAGACCCGCTCAGAGACCCGCTCAGAGACCCGCGGGGACGGTTACACACTCTGGACACGCGGGCGCTGGAAGCGTGTGCTGGTGGTTCTGTGTTCTCCAGAGGAGACACTTCTGGAAGATGGAGCCTGGTGTAGTCAGGACCTGGACTGTGCAGCAGGTGATCCTGATCCTGCTGTTTACCACTTTCTCTTTGCCCTCTAGGAGCATGTGGGAACATTCAGATTCTCTCTTCTCTCGATCCTCCTCTCCCCTCTCTCCATCTCTCTCTACTCTCTCTCGAAAGAGACTCTCTCCAGGGGACTGTCGCGCTGGTTGGTACGCTAGAGGGGGTCTTACATTACCCTCTCCAAAACTTTACATCTCTCTCTCTCCAGATCTCTCTCTCTCTCTCCTCTCTAGGGGAATGAAGACTCTCTCTCTCTGTGCTTCCATTCTCTGTTCTCCCTCTCTCGGAGTGATGACCCCACGTCCCGTCTTCTCTCTCAGCTCATCCCTTATCTGGCTCTCCCTCTCTCTCTCTCCTGATCTCTCTCTCCTCTCTCATCTCTCTCTCCCCTCCCCTCACTTCCATCATCTCTCTCTTCATCTCTCTCTCTCGACTCTTCAGCTCTCTCATCTCTCGATCATCGGGGGTCTGCGCTCTTACTACTGCTCTCAGAGTCTCCTCTCTTCTTCTCGCTCTCTCCTCTCCTCTAGCAGGCTCTCTCGCGCGGATCTCCAGCTCTCGCATCTCTCCTCACTCGCGCCCTCTCGAGCTCTACTCATTCGAGCATCGACTCTCCTCATCTCCGGAGGGTCATCTGCTCTCAAGCCCTGAATCTCGATACTCCTAGGAGTCGAGTCTCCTCGATCTCTGGGTCTCTCTCAAGCTCTTCTCGTCTCCATCTCTCTCTCTCTCCATCTCTCTCTCTCTCTCGTGGAATCGATTCTTGGAGCGTCTCTGGCTCTCTCATTCTCTCCCTCTCGTCTCTGAATCGCTCTCTCTCCCTCTCCTCTCTCTCACTCTCTCTCTCCTTCTCTCTCTCCTCTCTCTCTCGGGATTCATCTCTCTCCTCCCTCTCTCATTGATCTCTCTTTGTTCTCTGTCACTCTCTTTTCCCTCTCTCATTCTCTCTCTCTCTCTTTCTCACGTCTTCTCTCTCTCTTACCTTCTGCCGCACCTCGCTCTCCATCTCTAGAGAGCTTTATCTTCTCTTTCTCTCTCCTCTCTCTCTCTCTCTCTCCCCTCTCTCTTGTCCTATCTCTCTCTCTCTCCCTCCTCTCTCTCTATCTGTCTCTCTCTCTCCTCTCTCTCTATCCTCTCTTCTAGAGAAAGCAGGTTAAGCTGATACTCTCTCTCTCCCCCTCTCTCTCTCTCTCTCTCTCTCTCTCTCTCTCCTTCTCTCATTTCCTCTTTCTGTCTTTTTTCTCTTTCCTTTTCCCTCTCTCATTCTCTCTCTTTGTTCTCTGTCACTCTTTTTCTCTCATTCTCTCTCTCTCCCTCACTTATTCTCTCTCTCTCCTTCTCCCTCACTCTCTCTTTCTCTTTTCTATCTCTCTCTGTTCTCTCTCTTTGTTCTCTCTGTCCTCCTCTCTCTCTATCTCTCTTTTTCTACTCTCTCTAAGCCCCCCTGACTCTCTCTCTCCATCTCTCTCTCTCCCTCTCTCCATCTTTCTCTCTCTTTCTCTCTCTCTCTCTCTCTCTCTCTCTCTCTCTCTCAGTTCTCTCTCTCTCTTTGTTCTCTCTGTCCTCCTTTCTCTCTATGTCTCTTTTTCTACTCTCTCTAAGCCCCCCCATCATCACCTCTCTCTCTCTGTACAGTGTTTATATAATGTGGGAGGGAGCGGCTGTTTGACCGCTGGTGCCCTCTCGTCTGCGAGGTTTGAGGGGTTTTAGCCGGGGGTCAGAGGTCAGTGGAAGATCACCCGGCTCTCTCCGGAAGTCTCGGAGTTGACGTTAATTGGCTCGTGTTTCTTCTCCCAACATGGAGCGCTGACAGCTGGTGGGAGGAAAAATCTGGAGGACCAATTAGAGGAAGAAAAATCAGAAACTCATCTACCGAGAGAGAGGGAGAGAGAGAGAGAGAGAGAGAGAGAGAGAGAGAGAGAGGAAAGGGAGGTACAGAAAAAGAACAAGAGCATACAGATAAGGGGAAGATGAATGAAGAGAGCACAGAGAGAGAGAAGGCGACAGAGATGGTAAGAAAGAGAGAGAGAGAGACACAGAATGATGATGAGAGAGAGACAGAGAGAGCACAAAAAGAGAGGACAGAGAGGGAAAGAGGGGAGAGAGGGAGAAAAGCATAGAATAAGAGCATAGAGATGAGATGGGGAGAAGGATGAAGAGAGCACTGAGTGAGAGAGAGGAAGAAAGAGAGAGAGGACAGAGACAAAGAAAGTAAGTGAGAGTGGGAGAGGGAAGAAGAAAGGGAGAGGGGAGAAAGAGATAGGAAAGGAGAAAGGGAGAGGGGAGAAAGAGATAGGAAAGGAAAAAAGTGAGAGAGAGGAAGAGAGAGAGAGAGAGAAACAGAGAGAGAGATGCAGATAGCGAGGCAGAGTGAGAGAGAGAGGGAGAAAGAGAGAAACATTAAACTAGAAAAAGAGGAGAACCAGACTGAATGGAGAATGTGGTGAGTGAGCGAGAGAGCATGAGACAGGCAGGGAGAGAGAGAGAGCGAGAGATCTGCTCAGCTGCAGTGTAATAAAGCGGAAGGCTTTGATATGATCTCCTCAAAACGAGTGAGATCCACCTTTCAGCTCCTCACAGAGCTCCTCAGAACTCCCTAGTAAACTCTAAAGCGCTCCGATAACAGGCTTCAGCATTCCCAACTACCTCCTCCTGCACGGCTAAGACCGACAGCGTGTGGGTATCCAGGGCCCCGGAGAGGCTGAACGCATGAGCACTGTGTGACTGAGGAGGTGAGCTGTCTGCCCTCCACGCGGGGAAACACTCTCCCTGCACAGAGACCTGCAGCTTCATTAGAACCAGTGAGAGAGCTACATGCTAACGTAGCCTACAGCGTGTGGGGGTCGTCTGATGGCGCTTTGTGTCCACTGAGCTGAGCAGGTCTGTGTGCACGCATTCAGACGCCTCTGTACTCACAGGGAGACACAAAGAAGCACAAGTAGCATCGTACAACACGTACAGTAAACCAAATTACTACACTGGGTTCCTTAAATTACTACTGAGGACAGAATTACTATACCGGGTCCTCAAATTACTATACTGGGTCCTCAGATTACTACACTGGGTCCTCAAATTACTATACTGGGTCCTCAAATTACTACACTGGGTCCTCAGATTACTATACCGGGTCCTCAGATTACTATACCGGGTCCTCAAATTACTATACCGGGTCCTCAGATTACTATACCGGGTCCTCAGATTACTGTACTGGGTCCTCAGATTACTATACCGGGTCCTCAGATTACTATACTGGGTCCTCAGATTACTATACCGGGTCCTCAGATTACTATACTGGGTCCTCAGATTACTATACCGGGTCCTCAGATTACTATACTGGGTCCTCAGATTACTATACCGGGTCCTCAGATTACTATACTGGGTCCTCAAATTACTATACTGGGTCCTCAAATTACTACACTGGGTCCTCAAATTACTATACTGAGTCCTCAAATTACTATACTGAGTCCTCAAATTACTATACTGAGTCCACAAACTACTATACTGAGGACAGAAATTACTATACTGAGTCCTCAAATTACTACACTGAGGACAGATATTACTATACTGAGTCCTCAAATTACTACACTGGGTCCTCAAATTACTATACTGAGGACAGAAATTACTATACTGGGTCCTCAAATTATTACACTGGGTCCTCAAATTACTATACTGAGGACTGAAATTACTATACTGGGTCCTCAAATTACTACACTGGGTCCTCAAATTACTATACTGAGGACTGAAATTACTACACTGGGTCCTCAAATTACTACACTGGGTCCTCAAATTACTATACTGGGTCCTCAAATTACTACACTGGGTCCTCAAATTACTACACTGGGTCCTCAAATTACTATACTGGGTCCTCAAATTACTATACTGGGTCCTCAAATTACTACACTGGGTCCTCAAATTACTATACTGAGGACTGAAATTACTATACTGAGTCCTCAAATTATTATACTGGGTCCTCAAATTACTATACTGAGGACAGAAATTACTATACTGGGTCCTCAAATTACTATACTTGATCCTCAAATTACCATACTGGAGACAGAAATTACTATACTGGGTCCTCAAATTACTATACTTGATCCTCAAATTACCATACTGGGTTCTCAAATTACTATACTGGAGACAGAAATTACTATACTGGGTCCTCAAATTACTATACTGGGTCCTCAAAGTACTATACTGGAGACAGAAATTACTATACTGGGTCCTCAAATTACTATACTGAGTCCTCAAATTACTATACTGGGTCCTCAAATTACTATACTGAGTCCTCAAATTACTATACTGGGTCCTCAAATTACTATACTGGGTCCTCAAATTACTATACTGGGTCCTCAAATTACTATACTGAGTCCTCAAATTACTATACTAGATCCTCAAATTACTATACTGAGTCCTCAAATTACTATACTGGGTCCTCAAATTACTATACTGAGTCCTCAAATTACTATACTGGGTCCTCAAATTACTATACTGGGTCCTCAAATTACTATACTGGGTCCTCAAATTACTATACTGGGTCCTCAAAGTACTATACTGGAGACAGAAATTACTATACTGGGTCCTCAAATTACTATACTGAGTCCTCAAATCATTATACTGGGTCCTCAAATTACTATACTGAGTCCTCAAATTACTATACTGGGTCCTCAAATTACTATACTGAGTCCTCAAATTACTATACTGTGGACAGAAATTACTATACTGGGTCCTCAAATTACTACACTGGATCTTTGAATTACTGTATTAGATCCTCAAATTGCTATACTAGATCCTCAAATTACTATACTGGGGCCTCAAATGACTATACTGTGGACAGAAATTACTATACTGGGTCCTCAAATTACTATACTGGGTCCTCAAATTACTATACTGGATCTTCACATTACTGTATTAGATCCTCAAATTACTACACTGAGTCCTCAAATTACTATACTGGGTCCTCAGATTACTATACTGAGTCCTCAAAATACTATACTGGGTCCTCAGATTACTATACTGAGTCCTCAAATTACTATACTAGAGCCTCAAATTACTATACTGGGTCCACAAACTACTATACTGGGTCCTCAAATTACTATACTGGGGACACAGGTTACTATACTGAGGTGACAGTAATTTATATTAAATCCACAGGTTACTATACTGAGGGAACCAGTTACTACATCAAAACCAAGCTTGACTAGGTAAAGGCCACAGGTTACTATATTTAGGGAATAAATTACAACACTAAGGTGCCTGTATACTATACTGGGGCCAAAGTTTAAAATACTGGGGCCACCAGTTACTACATCAAGTCCTGAAATAACTATGATGAGGTCACATGTTACTGTATATATCTATATGTATATATATGTATGGCAGACGTAGCAACAGTAACCAGCTCAGGCTGGACTTTTTCAGACAGGTGCCTAAAGCTGTTGGTGGGGACACGGTCAGTAGAGAGGTTTGGAATCTTCAGCATCAAAGTAGAATGCTGGAGCCGTGTCACTATAGACCGCCATTATGACGTCACCAGCCCCACACTCCAGCACAGCAGCTCACTCCTGGTTAATCACTCGCAGAGACAGGTTGCTGATTGCTGGACGTGATATCATGGAGAACGGTAAAAGGAAACTGAACGAAGGTTCTGATCAGCAGGACCTCAACCAGACCTCTAACACCAAGAGGGTCTGCACTGAGCACATGGAGCTGAACTACTCCATGCTCACCTTCCCACAGAAGTTGTGGCGTATCGTGTACAGTGAGGACTACAGGTCCGTCGAATGGCACCGGTTGGGAACCTGCGTGGCCATCAATGTAGATCTGTTCAAGGCCGAGATTCTGAGCCTGCAGGGAGAGGAGAAGATCTTTGAGAGCTCCGTCATGAAGAGCTTCATGAGGCAGATGAACCTATACGGCTTCAAGAAGATCCGATCCCTAGAATCTGCTGCCCAGGTAAGAAACAAGGGACCAACAATCCCCGTCCTGGAGAGAGTTCTGTTCAGTTTGTTGATTTCCCGGTTTGTTGGTGTGCTGGACTCCGGGCCTCCAGGACCAGAACTGATGAGGCCTGGCTTAGAACATCTGTAGCTGAACATCGTGTAACCTTCTCCATGTTCTCCACAGAAGGAGGTCTTCTATAACGCCTACTTCCGACGAGGGCATCCTGAGCTCCTCAGCCAAATCAGCCGGCGTTTGCAGATCAAGGGTTTCAAGCCCAGGACCACGGCCTTCACCACCTGCCGCCAGACCCCTCAGCCAGGCCTGAGTGAGGAGAGACTGATGGATGCTACTGAGGTGCCTCTGGATCTGAGCTCCAGCCAGGACGTGCTTGTTGAAGCTCGATCCCAACCTGACGAGGTACATTCCACCACAGCATCCAGCCTGGAATCTACCCTGGAGGCCCTTCAGGAGAACATGACCTGCACTACTGGTCTCCACCCGAACCCTACCCAGCTCCAGACCACCCTAGCTGCATGGATCTCGCTCAGAGTCCCTTCAATGCCTCTATCAGTGCTGGCCGACCTGAGCCGCTTGGTGTCCAGAGCTCTGGCCCGGCCATGCCCCAGATGTGGACACGACCCTCTGAGGTCTGAGGACCAGGACGGTCAGATCTACACCCATGAGTGACAGACTCCTCCTAGCTTGTCTTTATAATAATAAAGGGAGGTACAGCAAATGAAGGGAGGTGTCTTTTCTTTATGAAGCTGAAGGCAGGTTATCATTCTCCAGCATCTTGTTGAAATTCTCCTGTTCCACCTTAACAGCTCAGGCCCCAGAATGTAATCGCTGCACTATTTAAGGTGGAACGAGGAACATTTGAATGAGAAGCTGCAAACAGTGGTTAGCCTAAAGTAAGTCTGAAAAGTCATACAGTACAACCAGTCAGTCATACGGTGCGACCAGACCAGACCAGACCAGCCTTAATAACACTAAACTATATAAATAATATAAATCCTTGTAAAAAGACTTTTTTATAAAATAAGACTAAATAAGACCTTTATTTTGACATGCTTTCACGAAAGAGGGGCATGGAAGTTGGATTATAATGATGACCCAGGTCAACTGCATGGCTTTAGTTTAGCATCTCAGGTGGTACGATGTCCTCGGCAAAACCATGAACCTGTGCCATTATCATAATCATGTTTATTTATCTTTAATAATGGAAGTATGAACTCGAGCTGTAGGACGGAGGTTTGTACGAGTGTGTAAACAGATGCCTGTTTATTCTGAAACAAGTCTGAAAAGTCATGTGGTGCAACCAGCAGGTCATGTGGTGCAACCAGCCGGTCATGTGGTGCAACCAGGCCAGACCAGCCTTAATAACACTAAACTATATAAACATTTAAAATCCTTGTAAAAAAAAACTTTATTTTGACATGATTTCACGAAATAGGGGCGTGGATGTTGGATTATAATGATGACCCAGGTCAACTGCATGGCTGAAGAGACCTTTTGGTTCAAATGGTTAGTTTAGCATGTCAGGTGGTACGACGTCCTCGGCAAAACCATGTACCTGTGTCATTATCATAATCATATTTAT
Source organism: Prochilodus magdalenae (assembly GCA_024036415.1). Classification (NCBI taxonomy): domain Eukaryota; kingdom Metazoa; phylum Chordata; class Actinopteri; order Characiformes; family Prochilodontidae; genus Prochilodus; species Prochilodus magdalenae. The sequence goes on along the minus strand of JAMWET010006970.1, from coordinate 12,215 downwards.
TTATCTTAATAATGGGGTATGAACTCGAGCTGTAGGACCGAGGTTTGTACGGGTGTCTAAACAGATACCTGGTTATTCTGAAACGAGCCTGAAAAGTCATGTGGTGCAACCAGCAGGTCATGTGGTGCAACCAGTAGGTCATGCGGTGCAACCAGGCCAGAACAGCCTTAATACTCAATTTTTATTCCCTTTTAAGGAAGTAAAAAACAAAAAAAAAAATTTTCTGCAAGTCGGAGAAAAAGACCATCATAAATATCCATCTGTTTCTTTCATTGTCTTTATTTTCCATATCCTTACCTCCAGTGCGGTTATTATAAACATACATCAGGTTACGTGCTGTGCAGTCTGCTGCCCTGTAAATATTACATTCGATTGCTTCCCCTTCCCATCTTCCTTCATATCCCTCTCCGGCTGCTACAGATTGGGTTTAAAAGCTGCTCTGACTGATGCTCCTCATTTCCGCGTACAGTTTCTCCGATTTTTCCCAAAAGCTCCGCTTGTTTACGGCCATGTCCTGCGGCTCTGGGCTCAAATCGGTTTAGAGGGGGAGGCGGCGGCGTTTGGGAAACCTGCAATATTACACATCCCATCTGCTGTCTGTACATTCCATATTAAAGCGATAGTTCAGCTGGAAATCAGTTTCCCCAAACGGAGCTGATCAGGAGAGACGTCTGAAGCTTGCTTCTTTGGTCTTAGCGTTACAGCTATCATGCTAACGATGCTGTCACCATCAAACGTGCACCTCAAAGCGTGGGGACATGTTCAGAAGTCTCTAATGGATTAGACTAGGCTCTGTTTGATTCTCCAGTACCTATAAACATGGACTAAAGTGCGTTAGCATAGCTAAACCTGTTAGCAAGCCAGAACTGTGTCCGTGTTCATAGACAACACGGTGTCATACTGCTGCCTGAGGCAACATTTAGGCATGGAGTTAGCAGCATGCTAACCGCTAATTAAGTTACTTGAATTTAGAAACATTGGCACCCCTGCGATGTACCGGAGACCTGTGCAGTGTGTTTACCGTCTTCCGTTCAATGAGCACCGGGATAGGATCCAGCACTCCCGCGGCCCAGAAGGCTATGCAGCCCAGAGGTTTGCTCATTCCAAGGAATGAACCACTTGCCATATGGCTGCATACAGAGGAATTTGTCCCCTAATTTGAACCAATCTGTCAAATGAAACCCACCTGAGCGGTGGGCAGCCTTATCCATGGTACCCGACGAACAGCTGGGGGTGCCTTGCTTAAGGGCACTCCAGCCATGCCCTGTCGGTTCTTGGAATTGAACCACCGACCCTCCAGTCACAAAGCAGGTTTCCTAACCTCCAGCCGTGGTCCTATGTTGGCTAGGACGGTTATGTGATGGAAGTTGAGTTAGCAATGACCAATCGCTGACGACGTCATGAACAAAACCACGGGAGAGGAAATCCATGAGGAAGCCAAACTCCACAGGTTCGTATCCTGTGTCCTACTTATCCGGCTGTGTTCGGACTGCAGGCAGATCGGATTTGTTTCTCGGATTGGATATTTTGGCGTAGCTGTCACACCCTGAAGCAGGAGCAAGAGCCAGAGGTCCAAGTTACGACGTTTTCCAGCATCTCCGTCACTCTGGATTTGACATCATCGTCGTTGTTTGGGAATTCGGCAATTTGAAATCTGATTGAGCGTCCGGAGCGTCAAAGTTAAGACGCATCCGTACCAATCCGAATGGACTTGCATCTCAACCACCGTCAAGTTTGGTTTGGAGCTGATGTGTCGAAATCAGATTCCATTCCGATCTTTGCCAAAATCTTCCGATATGCCAAAAAAGAGATTTGGGCTGGAGGTCTGATTATAGCTTTACTGTTAGCTAACGGAACGGTTGACTACCCTTCGAGCTTGGCCTTACTGGTGGTTTGAGACTGTCGCCCTCAGCTTGGTCCTACACACAGTTAATCAGAAATTGCTAATAGCGGTCCTCCAGATGTTTATGGTAGTCTTCCCGGAAACCAGAGACAACGAGGTATCCGATCTGAGAAACTCCACAGGTCCGTATTGCTAGCCTTTCAGCTAACCAAACCCACGGACCCTGACAGCGTTACATGTCATCGCTGAGCAGGAAGACCGATCTACAGCAGGACCAATTTCTTAATCTTCAAGTACTAGATACATCTGTAAACATGAGGTTCCGGGTAGATGTTAGGACCGTGAAACTCTTTACTGATTGGCTAGTACGTATAAAGATTAGCAATATCAATCACAAGCATCAGAGTTTATTCTGGAACGACCGTGTTAATCGCTGTTAGCTTAGCGCTAACATACTACTAGAATCTCACCAGGGCGCTAGCAGAAGTTAGCATTACTGCAAAAGTGTTTGGAAATTGATGGCCTAAACTGAAGCTCTAGGTCCTCTATGATCGCTCAGTGCCTGTTCCGGTAAATGCTGCACCACAGCGCCCCCTGTAGGTCAGCCTCTTCCTTCCTCTCTTCTTTCTTCTTCCCAGTCTGACAGCTAAGTTCTTTCCTTCACCTGCTTCACCTCGGGGGAGATGGTGACCAGTTTGAAGACCATCTTTAGCTCGGAATTAAACGTTTGTCGCCTCTTTTTGAGCTGTCAAGTCGCGGCTCCCGTTAAAAGCGCTCCAGACGTGAGATCCCTTTGAAACGCTGTTCCCTGCTTCCGCGTCTCGGCGCGTTTGTGAAGCCGGAGGAGGAATGGATTGAGGGAAAAAAGGGCGAGTATTGGCAGGGTTGGCAGGCTGCCACAGGCTGTGGATATAGACAAGCTGGAGGAGCAGAAAAGGCTTAGAAGTCGTTAGCGGGTTTTCACGTGTGGCTAAATTGTCTGCTTTTGTGTTCTTATCTGTTTCCGTCGGTAACAGCGTGCTGAGCGGAGTTCGGAGCGGATCGTTAAAGCCGGGGTGGTGTAGTGCGGGGGCACAGAGTACTTTATTGGATGACTTTGGTGGGCTTTGGGGGTCAGACTCTGTTATAATCCACAAAGTATTGGACAGAAGCTGTAAGCTAGGAGCAGCAGTGGAGAGAAATGTGATCCTAAACTCTTAGAAAAGTCATGGAATGAATAACTCTAAATGTAGGTACTGTGGTATACACTGGGTCTGTTCTACAATTTCCCATTAGGTGGAGTGTATAACTCTAAGCTCTAAATGTAGGTACTGTGGTATAGACTGAGTCTGTTCTACAGTTTCTCATTAGGTGGAGTGTATAACTCTAAGCTCTAAATGTAGGTACTGTGGTATAGACTGAGTCTGTTCTACAGTTTCTCATTAGGTGGAGTGTATAACTCTAAACTCTAAATGTAGGTACTGTGGTTATATAGACTGAGTCTGTTCTAACATTTTTTTCTCATTAGTTATGGTAGTGTATAACTCTAAGCTCTAATAGTTGGTACTGTGGTATATAGACTGAGTCTGTTCTACAGTTTCTCATTAGGTGGAGTGTATAACTCTAAACTCTAAATGTAGGTACTGTGGTATAGACTGAGTCTGTTCTACAGTTTCTCATTAGGTGGAGTGTATAACTCTAAGCTCTAAATGTAGGTACTTTGGTATAGACCGAGTCTATGCTACAGTTTCTCATTAGGTGGAGTGTATAACTCTAGGCTCTAAATGTAGGTACTGTGGTATAGACTGAGTCTGATCTACAGTTTCTCATTAGGGCGAGTGTATAACTCTAAGCTCTAAATGTAGGTACTGTGGTTATAGACTGAGTCTGTTCTACAGTTCCTCATTAGGTGGAGTGTATAACTCTCACGCTAACTCTACGATAAATGTAGGACTGTGGTTATATACTGAGTTCTGTTTGGATTACAGTCTTCACCTCATTGTAGGTGGAGTGTATTAACTCCAGACTGTCTCTAAAGTTTCTCATTAGGTACTGTGGTATAGATCTAACTCTGAGTCTGTTGTTCTACAGTTTCTCATTAGGTGGAGTGTATAACTCTAAGCTCTAAATGTAGGTACTGTGGTATAGAGACTGGTCTGTCCTGTTTCTCATTACAGTTTCCTCAATAGGTGTTATGTAGTGTAAACCTCTGACCATTTCTCATTAGCTCTAAATGTAAATGGTACTGTGGTATAGACTGAGTCTGTTCTACAGTTCCTCATTTAGGTGGAAGTGTATAATAACTCTAAAGCTCTAAATGTAGGTACTGTGGTAATAGACTGAGTCTGTTCTAACAGTTTCCTCATTAGGTGGAGTGTATAAACTCTAAGCTCTAAAAGTAGGTACTACTGTGGGTTATAGAATGAGTTCGTCATATCTACAGTATCCTCATTAGGTGGAGTGTATAACTCTAAAACTCTAAATGTATGGGTACTTCCAAACGTGGTATAGACTGACGTCTGTTTCTAACAGTTTCTCATTAGTGGTAGTGTTAATATACTCTAAGATCTAATAGTGTAGGTACTTTGGTATAGAACCGAGTCCTATGCTACAGTTTCTTCAATTAGGGTGGAAGTGTATAACTATTAGGCTGTAATAGTAAGGTACTGTGGTATATGACTGAGTCCTACAGTTTCTCATTAGGTGGAGGTGGATAAACTCTAAGTCTCTAAATGTAGGTAAACAAAAACTGGTGGGTATAGACTAGAGTCCTGTTCTAGCAGTTCTCATATAGGGACAAGTGTATAACTCTAAGCTACAATATGTTATGGTCACTGATGTATAGTACGATTTTGATGATTCTATTGCGTTTCGTAGGTGGAGTGTATAAACTCTAATGCTCTAACTGTAGGTACTGTGGTATATAGAGCTGAGTGCGGTATCTTCTCAGTTTCTCATTAGGATCGATGGTGTTATTGTTTTTTTAACTCTAAATCTCTAAATGTATGGTACTGTGGTATTAGACTGAGTCTGTTCTACAGTTTTTCTCAGTAGGGCGAGTGTATAACTCTAAGCTCGTAAGATGTTAGGTACCTGGTGGTAATAGACTGAAGTCTACCAGAAGTCTCTCTTTAGGTGGGACGGTAATAACTCTAAGGCTCTAAATGTCAGAACGGTGATAGACTGAGTCTTGACTATTTTACAGTTTCTCATTAGGCGAGTGTTAATAACTCTAAGCTCTAAATGTAGGTTACTGTGTGGTATAGGACTGATTCTGTGCTACAGTTTCTCATTAGGATGGAGTTTGTATAACCTCTAAGCTCTAAGTGTAGGTACTGTGGTATTATAGTCTGAGTCCTGTCCCCTACAGTTTCTCCCCATTAGGGCGAGTGTATAACTCTAAACTCTAAATGTAGGGTACTTTGGTGGTATAGACTGAGTGACTGTTCTACAGTTTCTCATTAGGGTGGAGTGGTATAACTCTCTAAGCTCTAAATGTAGGGTACTGTGGGTATAGACTGAGTCTGTTTCCTATACAGTTTCTCATTAGGGCGAGGTGTATAACTCTAACGCTCTAAATGCAGGGTACTGGTTGTATAGACTGAGTCTGTTCTACAGTTTCTCATTAGGTTTGGTGGAGTGTATAAACTCTAAGCTGTAAATGTAGGTTACTGTGGTATATAGACTGAGTCTGATCTACAGTTTCTCATTAGGTGGAGTGTATAACTCTACGCTCTAAATGTAGGTACTGTGGTATAGACTGAGTCTGTTCTACAGTTTCTCATTAGGGCGAGTGTATAACTCTAAGCTCTAAATGTAGGTACTGTGGTATAGACTGAGTCTGTTCTACAGTTTCTCATTAGGTGGAGTGTATAACTCTAAGCTCTAAATGTAGGTACTGTGGTATAGACTGAGTCTGTTCTACAGTTTCTCATTAGGTGGAGTGTATAACTCTAAGCTCTAAATGTAGGTACTGTGGTATAGACTGAGTCTACAGTTTCTCGTTAGGTGGAGTGTATAACTCTAAGCTCTAAATGAGTGCGGCTCTCTCCTACGTCTCACCTTACACCACCTTCGGATCTTGACCGTGACTAAGTTCCGGAAAAACAAACGAGGGATCAGGAGAACTTGCCGCTAATCGTGTTGATAAGATTGTCTGTGTAAACGTTATTTATCTGAAGTATCGGAGTTGTGAGGTTTAGAAGCTCGGGGATAAGGAGCCGCTTTGTTTGGAGGGCTCATTCCGATCGTCCGTAATTCCTAATGAGGGGAAATCAAAAAGAGAAGGCGTCACGTCTCCGGCAGCAGGCCGCATTGACAGCAGCTAAAAACAGCGGCGGGTTTGAAACCATCATACATAAAACATTAAAGGGATTTTGGGGCTGTCACGGGCAAAATGACTCAGAAGGCGGCGAGATGAGCCGGGCGCGGCCGTGATGGAGGACCGAAGAGGAAACCGCCGGATAAACCCCTCAAAGCCCGTTCGCTGTCAGCTTCCACAAAGCCAGAGCTCGTTCTCCACAGAGGGGCCTTTGTTTTAGCGTTATTAGCGTTAGCACGTAGCGGCGTTCCCATCCAGGCTTATTAAAGAACCAAAACAACAGGTGCTCAAACATCTGCACCCAGAAACTTGGTGTGCAGGTTGGACATGGTGAGGCACGCTGATGATTCCAGTTCCATTACAGACCTCCAGCGGGCAGTGGTGTCCTCCATGGGACATCCATTGGCAGACGGCTGCACCACGCAGGACTACATGCACACAGACCGTTACCACGACTGTCCTTAACACCACGTCACCGTCACCAAAGACTGCAGTGGTGTCGTACCAGACTGTCATGGAGTGACTCAGAATGTAATCGGGTCCATCTTCAGTGACGAGTCCCGGCTGTTAGAGGTCTGTGGTGGAGACGCCCAACCGAATTCCCGTGTGTGGTGGCACCGGTGGTCAGCACTCGATATGAACGGTTTGTTGTCCCACACGTCCCGAAGGCCTGGTGTTTCCTCCCCTCGCACCCCTACCCTACCGCACCATCTTGCAGGAACTGTGTGTGAGGAAGTGTTCAAGCTGCATGGGATTGATGTATCAACAGGACTTCCATCAGGAACCTCTTACAGCTCCATACCGAGACGTCTGGCGTGTTGGGTTAGTCAAACATCGGCGGCCCGACGCCATAACTGATGAGAACAGCTGTCTGTAATGTTGTAGCTCAGTCAATATTGATCCCATTATCAGACTTAAATTTAATCACCACAGTTATGCATCCTGGTCACCTTTTATGCTCCTTCCCAACGACACCGCACTACGCACACCTCCTTCTTGGGTGTGAAGTCTGATCTACTTTTGGAAGGGTGAGTGTGTTAAGCGTCACGGATCCGAAACAAGAAGCGACGTAGATCGTGAAGTGAGTTTTTTGGCTGGTTAACTCGCTGTGCCTCTGTGATCTATGTAAATGAGCTCTGTTCTGATTGGCTGTGCCTAATTCAGAGAGCAGCTCAGGCTCAAACCCTCTGTTTGACTTAAGTGTGAGTGGGCGGAGCTGAACTGCAGGGTGTGTATATGTCAGATATGTAAATGAGCTGTTTAGTCTGTAGTTTAAAGGAGCGGTATGTAACCTCTAGTGGTGAAGCTGCAGATAGCAACCCCCCTCATAAGGATGTTCGCCAGCTTCCTGTTCTCCAGAGCTCCCGCACCGTTTAAGGTGGAACCGGAAAACTCAACCAAGAATCTAGCAAATAAGAAGCTCAATGTCAGTGCCAGAAAGAAACGGCTGCACCATTTAAGGTGGAATGGGACAATTCAAACATAAGGGGTCCTGTGGACAATTAGCTGTAAGCACCAGTGCTAGCATGTGAAACTGCTGCTCCCATTTAAGGTGAATGTGACAATTCGAACAAGAATCTTCGTGGATAAATCTCAGCTCAAGTAACCAGTGCTAGAATGAAACGGCTGCACCATTTAAGGTGGAATGGGACAATTCGAACAAGAATCTCGTGGATAAGAAGCTCAACACCAGTGCTAGAATGAAACGGCTGCACCATTTAAGGTGGAATGGGACAATTCGAACAAGAGTCTGTGGACAAGTAGCTTAACACCAGTGCTAGAATGAAACGGCTGCACCATTTAAGGTGGAATGGGACAATTCGAACAAGAATCTGTGGACAAGTAGCTTAACACCAGTGCCAAAATGAAACGGCTGCACCATTTAAGGTGGAATGGGACAATTCGAACAAGAGTCTGTGGACAAGTAGCTTAACACCAGTGCTAGAATGAAACGGCTGCAACATTTAAGGTGGAATGGGACAATTCGAACAAGAATCTGTGGACAAGTAGCTTAACACCAGTGCCAAAATGAAAACGGCCTTGCAACCATTTAATTGCGTAGGCAACATGTGCCTGTGTGTACATTCCAACCCTCTATGATGACCTGGTGGGCTATAAAACTGAATGTCGAGTAGAATGAAAATGATGCAACATTTAAGGTGGAACGGGACAATTCGAACAAGAGTCTGGTTGACAAGAAGATTGACACCAGTGCTAGAATGAAACAGCTGCACCATTTAAGGTGGAACGGGACATTTCGAACAAGAGTCTGCTGATTAATAAGTTCAGTGCCAGTGTCAGAATGAAAATGCTGCACCAGGCTCCTCACCTGTTGTCTTCTATGAGGTGTCCATGTTACTAGTGCTATAATCCAGTTACTAGTGGGCCTAATACTGTCCACTAGTCTATGCTCCACACTCGCAATTCCGGGCCCGAACGCGAGTGCTGCCTGTTTCCAGGTAGCTTCCGTCCGTATTGGGTGATGTTTTTCTAGTTTTCTTTTCTACCTTTTATTTATTTTGTCTTTTTTGCTTCTACACCACGTCTGGTGTGCATCTTACATCTATTATCATCCTAATGATTTTTTTATCGGTTAACTATCGGGACAGCGCGGAATAATCGTGTTTATTTCCCGCGAACGACTGCTTGGCCCTCCGACCCATGGGACGAAGTGGCGTGGTCCTACACAATACCGGCCGGGAACTATAGGCGGGAAGTATCGAGGCTGCAGGGCTGGGAGCTAAGCTAAAGGGCTAAGAAGGACGGAGAAGCGGTGGAGATACAAACCCTCGGATTTTCCGTCGGTGGTTTATGGGCAATGTCAATACTCGCTGACGGGCAACAAAACCGATGAGCTGGCATGGTGGCTGGGTGAAGAATCAGAGGCTTCTGACAGTGGAGTGTAAGTCCCTGTTTTGTTTTAACCGAGACTTGGCTCACCCCCGACACTCCGATGACTAACGTGGAGCTACACCTGGGATTCCTCTACACGTGAGGGCGGACAGGGACCGCGATACGCTAAGTGCGGGAAGCGCAAAGGTGGGGGACTCGCAGACTTTTATTAAGTCACCAGATTTGTTCAACCCTGGACATGGTAAATAACGTGAAAGGAGGTGATCTGCTGTCGGGACGGGATTGGAAACTGTTTTAGCTGGTGAGCCCTCCGTCCATATTACATGCCAGCGGAGCCTCTCACAGCGCCATTGTGTCTGTGTTGTACTTTCCGCCTCGGGCGTAGGTGGCAGGCGGCGTTGTGGACGTCATTCACTCCACCGTCGGCAGCGCTAACAGACCCCACTACCCTGACGCCTTCTATGTGTTGATTTCTGGTGACTTTAATCACGTTACATTGGACTCTACCCCCTCCTGCCTTTTTCCAGTGTGGTGGGACTGTCCCACCAGGAAAAACAGGACCATCGACCTACTGTAATGCTAACGGTGAGGGATGCATACAGGGCTACCCCCCACTACCAGCCGCTGGGGAAATCATGACCACAGGACCTTGTTTTTCCTACAGCCTCAGGTACAAACCTACTGGTAGCTTGAGTCAGCCCACTACCGACAACAGCTCATTCAGAGTTTGGTCTCCATGAAGGCAGAAGAAGCCCTGAGGACTGCTATGATACCCACTGTATTGGAGCGTGCCTGCTGCACCCACACGGAGAGGACATTGAGGAGGTGACGCACTGTGTTAACTGGACTACCTGATTTTTGTTATGGAATGTTGGCTGTCCCCACAAAGAATGACTGTACGCTGCGAATCCCAATACAAACAAGCCCTGGATTAGCCAGTGACGTCAAGGACATCCTCAAACCAAAAGAAGAGGAGGGCCGTTTCAAAGATGATGAAACTGGACAGGAGCTTGAGAGCGTTGTACAGGGGGAACGTCAAGATCCGACTTAAAGAGGCCAAGGCGTCCTACTGGAAAAAGGTGGAAAGGAAGCTGCAAGACAAAACATTGATGAGGAGGGAGTTATAGCGTGGGAGCATATGAAAAAAACCATCACAGGCTGCAAGAATAAGCAGAGGCAGCTCAGTAGATGGGGTTGTGGACAGGGATGCAAACCAGTTTAACAACTTCTACAACCTGTTTGACTGTCCTGCTTCCTGCTGCCGGCCCCTCCTCCGACCCGTCTGCAGCATTCACCCACGCCTTGTCTTCACCACCACCTTCACTCTCCACCATCCACCCTCAACCCTCACCTCCACCATCTCAGTCATCACCACCCACCAACACCACCATCAGCAGGAGACAAAAGCAACTTCCTCACAGTTCCCGACAGTCCCCCAACCTTCACGGCAGGACCAAGTCAGTAGACAGCTGGAGGAGACGTACACGGCCCGAGAAGGAAGGCATAAGGCCGTTGGCCCGGCCGCAGCAGAGTGTGCCCCAGAATTGCTTAAGGCATGGGCTCTGCTCGGTTGCGAACTGGGGGAGCCCCTCCAGGCATGTCTTTTAACCTGAGTCTACGTCTCGGGAGGGTTCTGGCAACGTGGAAGAACAACCTGCCTCATTCCAGTCCCCAAGAAGGCCTACAACCCTAAGGAGCCAGAATGACTACAGGCCGGATTGTCTTTGACGTCCTCACGTGATGAAGACCATGGAGGCGACTGCTGCTGAACCACCTCAGGAACCTCAGGTCCACCATGCTGATGGACCTCACTGGCAGTTCGCGTACCGGGAGAAGGTGGGTGAGTGAGGAAGATGCCATCCTCTATCTGCTTACAACAGAGGCTCACTCTCATCTGGACAAGGGGGGTTGTGCTGTGAGGGTCATGTTCCTTATGACTTCGTCCAGTGCCCTTCAACACCATTCAGAGCCCCTACTACTGGGAGAACAAAAAAAAGCTTGATGAAGATGGAGGTGGACAATGCCACCTGGTCACCTGGATCACTTGACTACCTCAGTTCACCGTGAGACCACAACAATGTCAGGATCAGGGACTGCCACACCTCTGATACGGTGATCAGTCAGCACAGGAGCCACCACAGGGGACTGTTCTCATTCCTCTCCAGTCCTGTTTCACCCTGTACACAGTCGGACTTCAAAATACAACTCGGAGTTTGTATGCCACAATGGCAGAAGTTCCTCTGATGACACTGCAAATCGTTTGGGGGGTGTGTGCGTAATGGCCAGGAGAGGGAGTATCAGGAAGCCTGGTTTGAGGACTTTGTGTGAGTGGTGCACTACCAACCATCTGAAGCGTGAACCTCCACCAAAAACTCAAGGAGGATGTGTATAGACTTCAGGAGGTCCAGGGCCCCTCTCAGCAGCCAATCTCCATCCAAGGGGGGTTGATGTGGAGGTGGTTCAGGTTCCTAACAGATAACCTTTGGTGTGCACACTGGAAACGAGAGGCTGGACTGGTCAGTAAAACTGAGACATGGTCCTACAAGAAAGGCACAGAGCAGACTGTACTTCCTCAGGAGGCTGGGGTCCTTCAGGATCTGCCAGAAACTCCTGCTGATGTTCTACCAGTCTGTGGTAGCCACAGCGTCCCTCCTTCATGCTGGTGGGTGTGTTGGGGAGGCAGTATCAGCAAAGAGGGGATGCTGGACGACTCCGACAGGCTGGTGCAGGGAAAGCTGGTTTCTGTGCTGGGACTGAGCTGGAGTCCTTAACACCACTGGCGAAGAGAGGAGAGCCCTCAGGCAAAGCTGCTGCACAGTCATGGACAATGTTTCACCATCCTCCTGCACACGCACGCTCATCAGGCAGAGGAGCTCATTCAGTGGTTAGGACTGCTGTCCCAGTCCTGCTCCACAGACAGACTCAGAAAGTCTTTTGTCCCTCAGGGGGGCCATAAGACTGTTCAAAACTCCTCCTCAGTTTCAGCCAATTGACAAACTCTGGGACACTCTTTCCTTCCGTTCACTCCAATAGACCCACCACACCCCCCATCTCTGCACACACTCCCTCCTCTGGACACTCAGCCCCAGCTCTGCACACACAACTCCCTCCTAAAATGCCCTATGTCTATTTATTTCTATTTATAATTGTATTATTCTACTCCATTCTGGTAATCTGTACACATTTTGCAAATGATAAAATTATTATCTCTCTCAACTG
>JAMWET010006969.1:0-95066 GCA_024036415.1 Prochilodus magdalenae | reverse complement strand
TCAACAGTGGGAAAGAGTTTTATGAGAACGTCGCCTCCAAGCACACCAGCGTATTACACCGGAGAGAAGCCCTATCAGTGTGCAGAATGTGGAAAGAGTTTAATCAGAAGAGTAATCTTCGTGGGACATCAGCGTATTCACCACGCGAGAGAAGCCCTATCAGTGTGCAGACTGTGGAAGACCTTTTAATCACAAGTTTCATCTCCAGGGACATCAGCGTATTCACACCGGAGAGAAGCCCTATCAGTGGCTCAGGTGTGTGGAAGGAGTTTTAAAGAGAAAAGTCAAGAGCCAAATCACATCACAGCGTATTCACACCGGAGAGAAGGGCTTATCAGTGGTGCCAGACTGTGGAAAGTTTTTAGTCAAAAGCGTAATCTCCAGCACACCAGCGTATTCACACTGGAGTGAAGCCGTATCAGTGCTCAGCTGTTGCGGAAAGACTTTTATGAGAACAGTCATCTTTAAATTACACCATCGTATCACACCGGGAGAGAAGCCATATCAGTGTGGCAGACTGTGGGCAAGAGTTTTAATCAAAAGCGTAATCTTCCCCAGGACATCAGCGTATTCATAACAGGAGAGAAGCCTTATCAGTGTTCAGAGGGTGGACAGGGAGTTTTATTGAGAACAGTCAGCTCAAATCTCACCAGCGTATTCATACCGGAGAGAAGCCCTATCATGTGGCAGACTGTGGGAAGACTTTTACTTTTAAAGGTAAATCTCCCGAGACACCAGCGGCGCTCACACCGTAGAGAAACCGTATCAGTGCTCCATAGTGTGGGAAAAAGTTTTGTTGAAGAACATTCGTGCTCCAGCACACTCAACGTATTCACACCTGGAGAAGAAGCCTATCAGTGTGCAGATTGTGGGGGAAAGAGTTTTAATTCAGAAGAGTAATCTCCGTGGACATCAGCGTATTCACACTGCGAGAGAAACCGTATCAGTGGCTCAGAGTGTGGAAAGACTTTGTATTGAGAAAAAAACAAAAAAAAACCCAGTTTCATCTTCCTAATCACAGGACACAGCCGTATTCACACCAGGAGAGAAGCCTTTTCAGTGGCTCAGAGTGTGGAAGGACTTTTATTGAAAACAGTCATCTTAAATCACACCAGCGTATTCACACTGTGAGAGAAGCCCTATCAGTGTGCAGACTGCGGAAAGAGTTTTTAGTCAAAAACGGTAATTTTCAGCGACATTGAGCTATACCACAAAGGAAGTGAAACCGTATTTACTGTTGAGAGTGTTGGAAGCAGTTGTGTTGAGAACAGGTCATCTCAGATCACACCAGCGTATTCATACCGGAGAGAAGCCCTGTTCCGTGTGGTCCAGACTATAGAATGGTTTTAGTCAAAAGCATAATCTTCAACAAACATCAGTGTATTCACATGGTAGAGAAGCCGTAACAGTGCTCAGAGTGTGGAAAGAGTTTTATTAAGACTGTCTTCTTAAATCAAACCCATCAGCGTATTCATACCGTAGAGAAGCACTCTCAGTGTGCAGACTGTGGGAAGAAGAGCTTTAGGCAACAGCATAAATCTCCTTGACATCGGCGTATTCACACGGGAGTGAAAACCGTATTACTGTTCAGGAGTGTGGAAAGAGTTTTATTGAGAAACAGTCCTCCACAAGCTCACAACGTATTCACACGACCTAGAGAATCCCCTATTTAGTGTGCAGACTGTGGAAAGAGTTTTTACTCAGAAGGGTAATCGCCAGGCGCATCAGCGTATTCACACACGAGAGAAGCCCTATCAGTGCTCAGAGTGTGGAAAGAGTTTTATTGAGAAAACAGTCATCATCAGATCACACACACCAGCATATCACACAGAGAGAAGCCCGATCAGTGTGCAGACTGTGGGAATAGTGTTTTAGTCAAAAGCGTAATCTCCAAGGCCATCAGCGTATTCACACCGTAGAGAAACCCATATCAGTGTGCAGACTGTGTGAAGAGTTTCAATCAGAAGAGTAATCTTCCAGTCGTCATCAGCGTATTCACACCGGGCTAAAGCCTTACCACTGTTCAGAGTGTGGCATAGTTTTTTTCACTAAGATGAAGTCTCTCCAGAATACACCATCTTATTTCACACAGGATAGAAATCTTATTAGTTGTTGAGAACTGTCAACTCTGCGTCACTTTTGTGGCCGAAGTGGCTCTTGACTGGTTCCATTCAGGGCATCTTATAACTTATGGTGCTATGTATCGAACCAGCCTGCATTTGCACCACTTTATATTGAACCAATGAACGTCAAAGGATATGACATCAACCCCGATTAAGGGGGCTGCACAACGGTAGTCAACAGAAAGTAACATGGTGGCAGAGTGCACAGATCACCAAAGAGCAAGTACGGAGGCAACTGATGGAGATTCCGACTGTCGAACATAGAACAGGTTCCGTTTCCGGTTTCACAAACCAATTTTGAACGTTCTGCCACTTTTCCATCCCAAAAAATAAACTGTTGCAGAATTTAAAAAGTTCGTTCCCCCCCAGCTGGAGCCAACATCTCTGTAGGTTCTTTCAGCACAAACAAAAAAAAGAAACGAAAAGGAAAAAGCGTTGCCATCTGCCGTTGTCGAGGAAAACAAAATCGACGATGAACGACACCCAATTGGTCTGCTGGCAAGCAACCATTCTACCGTCCCGACATATCTCCAAGGTTATACGAAGCCTAAATGAAACCCGTATCAAGGTTCAGTGTTCTTTTGCTGGAAAAGCCATGGGTGGCACCATTATTGCCTTCTCTTTCCTCAGGCAATGGGCACAGCTCATTGGATGCCGGCCACGGTTGGTGGCGTTTTGGGTTCCGAACTTATACTTTGTGTACATATAAACAGTCACAAACCTGATGGAACCCTTTCCACATTAGTTGGAAAAGGGATAGCAATGGTGCACTCAAGATCAAGCCAGCAATGATGTGTCAAGGTGGTTTTACTGGGCACTTTTATCTGAACCTCAGTCGTTTTCGCATCATAAAGCCCTTCCTGCCAAACACAGTTTGGACAAATCTGACAATGGACAACTTGTGGTGTGCGACCCCAAAGTACTGAAGTACTCTCATATTCTAAGTCCGGTCACTCTCGTGCTAGAAATCTTCAAGTGTTTATTACTTCCTACTCTACTACACGGAACGCTCCCTCCTTCCTTTGCTGTCTGTGTATCTCTAGTGTTATGACCCGAGCAGGATGTGTTCCCTTTTTGAGTCTTGCGTTCCTCTCAGGTTTGCTTCCTTCCTAAAACTAAGGAGTTTTTTTTTTCTTGTTTCTGCCTGTCGCCCTTGGCTTGCTCACTGGGGGCTTCGGACACCAGATTCTTTGTAAAGCTGTTTTGTGACAACATCTGTGGCATAAAGCGCTATATAAATAAATGTTTTAGTTGACTTGACATTGGTTGGAAGAACGATGACCAAGACTTCCGAGCACTAACCCTGGTGGCCTCCTAATTTCCTCCCAAACCAAAATCCTACTGAGCATCTGTGGGACTCACCTCGATCATTGTGTTTGACTCTATAGATCCTCCCCCGTGCACCCACGTAGCAGCTGTTGGTGTCCCCAGATACCTGTGACAGCCTTCCAGGACCTTGTTGTGAGTCACTTCCCAGCCTGTCTAGCTGCTGTCTGTGCTGCCACAAGGGGCCGTTACTCTGGATATTGGCCATAATGATCATGATGGACTTGTGTTACTGAGATTACCATATTGACCTTGTTACTTTACTGGTTGATTTTTGACTCCTTTTCATTAGGCCCGAGTGCAAGGACTTGGTTTTGGGAAACTCACCCTCACTGTTTTCCATCTTTCTTTTTCATTGTTTTCCTTTCTCACTTTCATCAGAAGGCATTTACTGTGTATGTTAAATGGTGTATGCAATAATAAACACGTACACTAGGTGTTAAACATGCCCTCAAGATTCTTCTCTGAGCATCTCTTGATGTAGTTTGAGTGCCATCCTGGGAATCTATATATCGGAATTTTGTTTTTTACTGCAGTTATGGACTTTTTATATCAACTGGGAATGTGGTGGTTCTGGCAAAGTCCTCCAGCAAAATGTAAGGGTTGCATGTTTGAATAATAAACAATACTGTTGAACTGATTAAAATATCAGACTTAGACCAGCAAACAAATCAAGCTGCTTTAAGATGGCTCTTGGTCTGGTGCTTGACCGGTATGGGTTTGGCTGGTGTTTGTTTGTCACTCAGGCACAAGCATGCATCTATCCTGAGGCCAACAAAAGCTAGTTTGACCAGACATCGTCTTTGCTGCTTTATTATTTTTTCTTTTTCCTTATGTTTTACAGATGACTGTCCTGTGTATTTAATATACTAATCCAGAAACTTGTAGAGACTCAGTTTGATTACAGATTCAAGACCAATAAAACATGCCACTGTCATATATATTATATCTACTATATATATATATATATATATATATAATATATATATACTATATATATATACAGTGGCATGTTTTTTATTGGTCTGACGCTGTAATTCAAAACTGAGTCTTCTACAAGTTTTCTGATTGAGTATATTAAATACACATGACAGTCATCTAAAACATAAGAAAAAAGAAAAAATAAAGCAGCAAAGACCAGGCGGGTCAACGAGCTTTGTTTGGCCCTGATATGTGCATGCTTGTTGCTGGTTTGACAAACAAAACCAGCCAACCCCATACCGGTCAGACACCAGACCAGAGCATCTTTAAAGCAGCCTTGGATTTGTTGCCTGTTCTAAGCTGATATTTTAATCAGTTTAACAGTATTGTTTATTATTCAAACATAGCAACCCTTCTTACATTTGCTGGAGGACTTTTGCCAGAACACCATCATTCCCAGTTGCTATAAAAGTCATAAACTGCAGTAAAAAACCAAAAATTCCGATATATAGATTTCCCAGGATGCACTCACACTACATCAAGAGATGCTCAGAGAAGAAATCTTGAGCATTTTTAAACACGAGTGTTAAGTGTTTATTATTCATACACAATTAGCATACACAGTAAAATGCTTCTGATTGTGAAACGTGAGAAAACAATGAAAAAGAAAGATGGAAAAAACGGTGAGGGTGAGTTCCCCCAAAACCAAGTCCTTGCCTCTCGCACTAATGAAGGAGTCCAAATCACCGAGAGTAACAAGGTAAATATGGAATACAGTACACAAAGTCACATTATGATCATTAGCCATATCGCAGAGTAACCGGCGTGGGCAGCACAGACAGCTCAGCTAGACAGGCTGGAAGTGACTCAACAAGGTCCTGGAAGGCTGTCACAGGTATCTGGACACCAACAGCTGCTAGTGGGTGCAAGGGGGAGGATCTATAGAGCAAACACAATGATCGAGGTGGTCCCACAGATGCTGACAGTTGGATTTTGGTTTGGGAAATTAGGAGGCCAGGGTAGTGCTTGGAAGTCTTGGTCATGTTCTTCCAACCAATGTCAAGTCAAGTCCAACATTTATTTATATAGCGCTTATGCCACAGATGTTGTCACAAACAGCTTTACAAAGAATCTGGTGTCCGAGCCCCCAGTGAGCAAGCCAAGGGCGACAGCAGCAAGGAAAACTCCCCTTAGTTAGGAAGGAAGAAACCTTGAGAGGAAAACCAAGACTCAAAAGGGAACACATCCTGCTCAGGTCAACACTAGATACAAGACAGCAAAGGAAAGGAGGCGTTCCGTGTAGTAGAGTAGAATAATAAACGTTGAGATTTCTAGCCGAGTGCCATTGACTTAGAATATGAGAGTACTTCAGTACTTTGGGGTCCACACCAGCAAGTTGTCATTGGTCAGATTTGTCCAAACTGTGTTTGGCAGGGAAGGGCTTTAATGATGCCGAAAATGACTGAGGGTTCAGATAAAAGTGCAGTAAAACACCCCTGAACATCATTGCTGGCTGATCTTGAGGGCACCATTGCTATCCCTTTTCCAACTAATGTGGAACGGGTTCCATTCAGGTTTGTGACTGTTTATATTTACACAAAGTATAAGTTCGGAACCCAAAACGCCACCAACCGTGGCAGTATCCATGAGCGTGCCCATTGCTGAGGAAAGAGAAGGCAATAATGGTGCCACCCAGGCCTTTTCCAACCAAAAGAACACTGACCCTTGAACGGGTTTCATTCAGGCTTCGTATAACCTTGGAGATATTCGGGAGGTAGAATGGTTGCTTCAGCAGACCAATGGGTGTCGTCATCGTTGCTTTTGTTTTCCTCGACAACGGCAGATGTCAACGCTTTTCGTGCTGAAGAACCTACAGATTGTTCGCTCCAGCTGGGAACTAACTTTTTAAATTCTGAACCAGTTTATTTTTGGTGGAAAAGTGCAGAACGTGTAAAATTAGGTTTGTGAAACCGGAAACGGAACCTGTTCTATGTTGGTGAAAAAGTGCTATCAGTGGTCTGCTGAAGAAAAACTTCGACATCGGATCTCCATCAGTTGCTCCGTACTTGCTCTTTGGTGATCTGTGCACTCTGCCACCATGTTACTTCTGTTGACTACCGTTGTGCAGCCCCCTTAATCGGGGTTGATGTCATATTCCTTTGACGTTCATTGGTTCCAATAAAAACTGGTGCAAATGCAGGCTGGTTCCCTACATAGCACAAAGGTTATAAGATGCCTGAACGGAACCAGTTCAAGAGCCACTTCGGCCAAAAAGTGAGCAGAGTTGACAGTTCTCACCACTAATAAGATTTCTCTCCTGTGTGAATAAGATGGTGCTTCTGGAGAGACTTCATCTTAGTGAAACTCATGCCACACTCTGAACAGTGGTAAGGCTTTAGCCCGGTGTGAATACGCTGATGCGCCTGGAGATTACTCTTCTGATTGAAACTCTTCCCACAGTCTGAACACTGATATGGTTTCTCTCCGGTGTGAATACGCTGATGGCCCTGGAGATTGCGCTTTTGACTAAAACTCTTCCCACAGTCTGCACACTGATAGGGCTTCTCTCCGGTGTGAATATGCTGGTGTGATCTGAGATGACTGTTCTCAATAAAACTCTTTCCACACTCTGAGCACTGATAGGGCTTCTCTCCTGTGTGAATACGCTGATGCGCCTGGAGATTACCCTTCTGAGTAAAACTCTTTCCACAGTCTGCACACTGATAGGGCTTCTCTCCGGTGTGAATACGTTGGTGAGCTTGGAGACGACTGTTCTCAATAAAACTCTTTCCACACTCTGAACAGTAATACGGTTTCACTTGTCCCCTGTGTGGAATACGCCGATGTCGCAGGAGATTATGCTGTTGCCTAAAGCTCTTCCCACAGAGTTCTGCACACTGATAGGGGCTTCTCTCCGGTATGAATACGCCTGGTGTGATTTAAGAAGACAGTCCTTTAATAAAACCTATTCCACACTCTGAGCACTGATACGGCTTCTCTACCATGTGAATACACTGATGTTGTGGAAGATTATGCTTTTGACTAAAACCCTTGCTATAGTCTGCACACGGACAGGGCTTCTCTTCCGGTATGAATACGGCTGGTGTGATCTGAGATGACTGTTCTCAACAAAAACTCTTTCACACTCTAAACCAGTAATACGGTTTCACTCCCTTGTGTATACGCTCATGTCGCTGAAAATTACGTTTTTTGACTAAAACTCTTTCCGCAGTCTGCACACTGATAGGGCTTCTCTCCAGTGTGAATACGCTGGTGTGATTTAAGATGGACTGTTTTCAAATAAAAAAGTCCTTCCACACTCGTGAGCACTGAAACGGCTTCTCTCCGGTGTGAATACGCTGGTGTGATTTAAGATGACTGTTCTCATAAAAGTCTTTCCACACTCTGAGCAGCACTGATACGG
The DNA here is from genome assembly GCA_024036415.1 of Prochilodus magdalenae. Taxonomy (NCBI): domain Eukaryota; kingdom Metazoa; phylum Chordata; class Actinopteri; order Characiformes; family Prochilodontidae; genus Prochilodus; species Prochilodus magdalenae. The sequence continues at coordinate 87,272 of JAMWET010006969.1, read as the reverse complement.
TTTTCTCTCCAGTGTGAATACGCTGATGTCCACGGAGATTACTCTTCTGATTAAAACTTCTTCACACAATCTGCACACTGATAGGGCTTCTCTCCGGTGTGAATACGTTGGTGTGCTTGGAGACGACTGTTCTCAACAAAACTTTTTCCACACTCTGAGCTCTGATACGGTTACTCTCCAGTGTGAGCGCGCAGGTGTCTCTGGAGTTTTCCCTTTATAGTAAAAGTCTTTCCGCAGTCTGCACACTGATAGGGCTTCTCTCCGGTATGAATACGCTGGTGAGATTTGAGCTGACTGTTCTCAATAAAACTCTTTCCACACTCTGAACACTGATAAGGCTTCTCTCCTGTATGAATACGCTGATGTCCCTGGAGATTACGCTTTTGATTAAAACTCTTCCCACAGTCTGCACACTGATAGGGCTTCTCTCCGGTGTGAATACGCTGGTGTCATATAAGATGACTGTTCTCAATAAAACTCTTACCGCACACTGAACACTGATAAGGCTTCTCTCCTGTTTGAATACGCTGATGTGCCTGGAGATTACGCTTTTGACTAAAACTCTTCCCACAGTCTGCACACTGATAAGCCTTCTCTCCGGTGTGAATACGCTGATGTGATTTGAGATGACTTTTCTCTTTAAAACTCCTTCCACACACTGAGCACTGATAGGGCTTCTCTCCGGTGTGAATACGCTGATGTCCCTGGAGATGACACTTTTGATTAAAAGTCTTCCCACAGTCTGCACACTGATAGGGCTTCTCTCCGGTGTGAATACGCTGATGTCCACGAAGATTACTCTTCTGATTAAAACTCTTCCCACAGTCTGCACACTGATAGGGCTTCTCTCCGGTGTGAATACGCTGGTGTGCTTGGAGGCGACTGTTCTCAATAAATCTATTTACACACTCTGAGCATTGATAGGGCTTCTCTCCAGTGTGAGTGCGCTGATGTCTCTCAAGATTACCCTTTAGCGTAAAACTTTTTCCACAGTCTGCACACTGATAGGGCTTCTCTCCCGTGTGAATGCGCTGGTCTCTTTCTGGACAGTATTTGTCTACAAAGCTTGATCCACAGTCAGAGTGGTGGGTTCTCTTTTTGCGGGATGTCCTCTGCATGTTTCTGGGAAGGGCGTGTGTTAGTGCGGAGGGTATCAGACAGGGTTATGCAAAGTACTAGAGCTCATGCTGGACATCGCATTTCTCTAGAGTCTCCTGAAAAAGAGCAGAAACAGAAAAACACTCAATGTGAAATGCAACCTAAGTTTGACAAACACAGATCAGTCAGGCATTAAAGTAATCTAGTGGAGAATGTTTGTATCAGCTGCTGACTGTTTTACCAACGATGGCTATTAATCCCACAAATATGGCTACAATAAATCACCTAATTATCTAGGACATAGAGTCAAAGTTTGTCACAGCAAATCTTCATTATTCCAATATTTCTGGGATCTTCAAGCACTTACCTTTTCTTCTGTTATAGATTATCTTTGAGGACCGGCACCAGTAACGCCTGCAATCCTATTCTATTGAAATGAACATGGAGGATACCAGCCTAATACTGCTCCATATATAATACAACCCATCTGAGAATGGTCCCCTCTGTCCCCCCTACTACTTCAGGAACTAAAGCTTCAGTCTGTCAGTACAACCTCTTTAAACCACCAGCAGTGAGTTTAACAGACCTTCAGAGCTCGTAGGTCCTCAACACAGACACTGCAGCAGCTCTGCTCAGGAAAGACAGTCAGTCCTTCAGAGTTTAAAGAGTCCTGCAGTTACACCATTCTCACCCCCGCTCCACAACTGTCCTCTCTAACAGCTCAGAATATCCTTATTGTAAAGCTCAGTTTTGAGTCAGAACCCTAAATCAACATTCAAAACAGCAACACTGAGCTATTCACAGCGCCTTGACAAACGTATTGCGAGACTATAGGCAAATCCATAATGGCTGCCTCCATTCTCTGTCTTGGCTGTCTTCAAATTAAAAGTCCTCCACCAACCGCTTTTACGTGTGTATGGGTAAAAAAAAGTTTAACTTGATTTTACTTAGAAATTGGAAACACTTCTACTTGTTGTACTTGTAAATTTAAATAAAATGCCAGATGCCAAGACAAATCCCTTGTGTGTTGAACAACAATGAGTTGCCAATCTGATTTAGCCAGTGTACCAATAGATCCTTGCTATCTGGGACTTGTCTCCTGCTAGTGTGAATGTAGTGTGAATTTTAAATGTGTACAGCCTTTCATTTTAGAAAATAGACAAATATTGCAAACAACTCAAAGGAAAAGGTCTGATGATAGGTACTAGGTCTGATCTAAAACGGTCTAGTTAAACATGTTGTTGCCCACACTAAAATTATGTACTTAACTAATTTACTAATTTAATAGCATAGGTAAATTGCACTCCTCCCTGAATTTTTCTTGTCTAATTTTATCTGTTTACCCAGCAGTGAGTTGCTCAGAAAACAGTGAGCAAAACACCAGTGGACTGCCAACATGGTGTCTTTAGTGAGCCGCTATCCTCTTGCTGTCAGGGCTGGTTGTATTTTGGTTGTATAATTCTTTCCATGTTGTGAGTGAAATATGTCAATCAAAAGTCTTGAATATTAAATTATTTTTTGATATACTGTATTTTCCCTGCCCTGCTAGCAAGAGGATAGTGGACCACTGATCGGCCACTAATGGCAAAGCTGGTGGTCCACTGGTGTTTTTTACTCTAGCTTTTTCTGGGCACCCTCCTGGAAGTTAAAGCAGCATGTGAGACAAAATACCACTTTAAATACCACTTTTCATTGTTTGTTGTCCAAGGAGGAGTGCAGTTTAATGATATTTGACTTTGTCCTTCATTTCTTACCTTCGTTATCTTGTAAATTTGTTAAGTCCTGTAATTATTAACAAACAAAACCAAACAATCAATACAACCAGTAACCAATAAAAAAGGAAAACCAAACAACTAAACAGAGTCTTAAACCTACACAGCAAACAAGATAAACAACAGGGAGTGACAATACTTCACAATGTGAGTGTGGAAACCAGAGGTATATAAGCAAACAGACTGATTACAAACGTGAGTGTGGTTAGAACTCTGGGGAACGTTCCCTATTTCTTTCTTTTATTTGTTTGTAATATTTGTCTATTTTATAAAATGAAGGTTGTACACATTTAATTCCCTTTGAGGAGTTTAAAAACCATTAGTTAGATTTTGTATAAAGTACTATAATCTGGATGGTCCAAGGAGGACCAGCACTGGCACAGTCAGCAGACTGATACATGCTCATATATAACACTCCTTCCATACAGATTATATCTACTTTCTCCTTTAGAGTGCACCTGAATGCTTAGCATTTCCTCAGGTTTGGACAGAATAGATTAGGGGACAACTCTGTGCATGTCCTTAACTGGCCCAGCCAGAGCTTTGATTTGAATCCATCTAACATCTCTGGAGAGACCTACAAATGACTGTCGACCAGCAGTCCCCATCCAACCCGACAGAGCTGGAGAGAATCTGCAGAGAACAATGGTAAAACATCCCCAAATCCAGATGTGCAAACCTTGTGGCATCATACCCAAGAGGACTGGAGGCTGTAATCACTGTCTATGATGCTTCAACTTTGTACTGAGTTATGGGTCTGAATATGTACGTCTATGCTTTACTTAGGGGTCCAAGCATGTAGTGCTGGAAACCTATTGCTTTTGTTAAAGTGTTTCTTCATTTTCTTCTTTTTCCTGTATCACAGCAGAAGCTGGAAGTAATCATGGCACAGCCGTGGTTTAGACAAAAGGAAAAGGCAGGAAAATAAGAACAAAGACAGATACTCTGGGAAAGAGGGATGAGTATCCTCTAACCTTTCAAACTAAAGAGAAGGGGAAAAAGAACAGGAGCAGGCTCTAGAGAGAGGATCCAGGAAAGCTGGAGAAAGAACTAGTGGCTTGACTTTTCTTGGCAGTGAATCAAGAAGCGGTGCAGATTTTGCCTGCCAGCATGATCTAGACAGAATCAAGACGCCTGATTAATTTAATAAAAAATACAATTTACACATTGCATGTAACTCCAATTACTCAATAAATTGGACATTTACTGTTGGTCACTGTTAACTGACACATCTAAACTTCTCCTTGATCAGTTCTTTATTTGTAGTTCTTATAAAGTACAAAAAGATAATTTAATAATAAAGTGTGAAAGTACATTAGTTCTAAAATTTTAGGTGATTTTTTTTTTTTTTTTTACACAAAGTTTAAGGTGTTTTAGTGAGCTGACCTCAAAATACACTCTACTCTGCTTCTCTTTCACATCCATAGTGAATCCTTTTATCAGCGCTCCATTAAGAATGTCTTTTTATAGGTAACTGTGAACATGCCTCTGCTGGGGTTGACATACTCAGAGTTGATTGATCTTGATTACCCAAACTCGGAACAGCTGCTCTGAAACCAAAAATGGATATGCCACACTGTGGTAAGTCGACTCAGAGTTCAGGGTTGAGTTTAAAGTTTGTTAAACCAGCTTTCTCGAATATCCCCCAGATGTTTTAGAGGCAGCTAAGAGGAGGTGGGCGAACCTTGCTCCTGATTGGGCCTGGAAATGCTGAAGATTGTACCAGGCTTGGTACCCCAAGCTCTGTTAAACACCTGAGCGATACCTCAGCAAACCTTCTGCCAACATTTCTAGTCATGTGACAAATGCTCTAATAATCTCTATCTTCTGAATTTCCCCATGTAGCAATCATGAGATGCTCCTTCCACCAAGCAACTGCACAGTCTCACTGCAATAATGACATGCCAGATGAGAAATGGGCTGATGTAGGCCAGAGATGACCTGAACAGAGGTTATTTATACATAAATCGATTACCACACACATATAGTTTGGGTGACTGCAACTTTGCAATAAAATAAGTTTGTTTTTCCATGAAAAAAACCCAGGCAGCTTTCATTTATGCCATTTAGTGGTGAAAAAGAAGTGCTTGAAAACAAGTTGTGACTTTCTAGCACACAGCTTAGGTGAGATTCGAACTGTAACACCCTCAGATTCAAAGGCAGGCAATGTACTCAGTACAGGTCACACTTACTAAATTGCATGCTGGAACCATTTTACACATTAAAGTCAACCTAGATCAATCAATAACAGAATTTTAATTAATTAATAAGAAATGCTCAGGCCGCTTTCATTCTTGGTATTTGGCACCATGTCATTAATTTGTGTTTGGTGACATCTACTGGTCAAAAATAGAAGCTATTCACTCAAAATTCTGCTCTGTAGAGGCCAACTGAGACCTAATCAAGCCAACATTTATAGTGATGCTCTGATCATTAATCTATGCATATTTTTAGACATTTATTTCAGGTCTGAATACACTTTTCCCCCTTGTGTCAGAAAAGTCATGATGCACTTATTGATTCATGTACTGCAGCCATGATTTTTAAAAATGCCAATATTTCAAATGTAATTATTTACTTTCACACTCCACAGATTAATTCTAGACCAGTTTTGAAACAATATCATGAGAACAGAAAGACTAGTTTGTTAATTGGCTTGATCAAACTTTGTATGATCACAAAGAAAATACAATTCTAAAAGACTTACAAAGTAGTTAGGCTGGGTGCACTGTATGGCATGAACTCAATTTCATTCCCACGCACCAAAAGTATTTGGAGTTTTTTTGAAGAAGCACCACCTATTGAACAATTGACATAAAATGATATAAGCTGTTAGAGAATGCCTACATGTACATACCAATCAAGGTTTGTCACGATTGGTCAATAATAAGCCAGGCAAAAGCCTGCTAAACACTAATGGGCTAATCACAGCGAAACTTTTCCTATTTTGAAGTTGTCCTTTAAAGAGTACCTTAAAGCTGCAGCTCAATCAGATCTACAGAAGCTAAGAAACAATATTTTGCCTGTTATAGGGCCCCCTATTGACTAAATTACACCAAACTAAGTGGGCACTTTCATTCATGCCATCTAGTGGTCAAAAAGGGAAGTGTTTGAAAATAAGTCTCTAATGACTTTCTAGCATGCAGCCTGACCTGTAAACCTCTTCGATTCAAAGGCAGGCAATGGACTCAGTACAGCCTGGTCACACTTACTAAATCACATGCTGGAGCCATTTTACACAAAGTCAGCCTTTATTGTTACATACTGTATTTCAGCCATATCATATTTTTTTTAGAATAATCAAGATAATGAAAATTTAATTACTAGCCTTGTTTAATTAGAAAGGCTTAGGTAGCTTTCATTCATGTCATTTGGCAGCATGTCATTCATTTGTATTTGGCTCCATCTAGTGGTCAAAGGAAGGAAGAGTTTGAAAAAAAAGATAACGTTAAACATTCACTGAAATTTCTGCTCCGTTTGAGACCTATTCAAACCAAAATTTGCATATGCCTATTTTAGACATTTATTTCAAGTGTGATCACAATTGGGCAAACCTTGATATAATTATGGCCCCTTGTGTCAGATAAGCCATGATGGAGCTACTGATTTACGTACTGCAGGCATGATTTAATTAATTAATTAAATTTAATTATTTACTTTCAGACTCTAGACCGTTTGAACGATTTGAAATGATATCATGAAAACACGGAGACTAGTTTGTTAATTGGCTTGATCAAACTTTGTATGATTTTGGAATATGCAATACTATGGTAAACATACACGTAAATATGTAAAGCATTGCCTTTATACTGAGTGTTTTTGGAATATCAGCATGTTCATTGCAGTTGTTCATACATAGGCACTCTGCCTATTTGCACTATGACTATTTGCACACCTGTACGGATGTTCTCTTTCTGTAAATATTCAGGTCATCTGTAACTTTCTATATATAATATTTTTCAACTAAATCTGTTTCACATCTCTCAGCCTCTTCAGCTTTTTATTACCTTTAGTACTTTTTACTTTTTTAATTTATCCCCTACACTAATTATTGTTTAGTGTAATTTTCATTTAGTTTAATACTGTAAATAATCTGTGTTCTGTGTTTTTGTTACTTGTCATACGTGTTGCTCTCACCAAGACAAATTCCTTGTATGTGTAACATACTTGGTGAAATAAAGAGATTCTGATTCTGATGTTTGCATGAGCCTGCTAGCTGTAGCATGTTAGCATAACAACCCAAAGCCAGACCTTTAAAACTGACATACAGTGAATGCAGTAAAAGCAGACAGAGGTGTAACAAACACACCATATCCCAAAGAAAAAAGAGACGTACTTACAAAGGACAAAATTATACAGAGACTTACGCAGGAGAAGACAGCCAGTGTGTTTATCAATCAGCGCGGAGACACTTCTTCTCTTGTCTGAATGGTGGTTGGGAAACTACATCTACTGCACTACTGCCCCCTACGGAGTTGAAGTAACACTTCAGAAGAGCAAGGCTGTCGTATACAGTTGTCAAATCAATAATACATACAGTTTTACTAATTTTACTTGTGGTTTTCAATCTAAATCTGGATTACCTAACCTAGGCAAGATTTTGGCTGGTGCCCCTTGGTTGGTGAAACACAGGTAATAGGGACCTAAGCCACATTATAGCCTATAACACCCAAAACATATATATTACACCTAGCATTCAAACACAAAACATGCATTTAGTATGCACTTCTCTCACATGATACATGTCAAGTCAAGTCAAGTGTCAATATTGGTGGCCTCTGCTGTAAAGCTTATAAACTGGTAATAATGACAAACATAGAAAACAGCACATTATCAATTTTCAATAATTGATCCGGCTTTACTTTGATTTATCCAATCGTCAATAGAATAACTGCATTATCAACAGACAATAATTAAATTTGGTGGGAGGGTTTGACACTGTGAGACATGCAAGTGATTTTAGTTTCACGCTCACTTGTGCATGCAACATAATCAAGGACAGGTCTTATCATTGTACCTGACTGTCCCAACAGCTAATCAGTGATTAGCAGATGACTGCACAACGCAGGTCTACATGCACACAGACCATTACGACAACTGCCCTTAACACCAAATCATCACCAAAGACTGCAATGGAGTGACTGTGGGATGGCAGCGTGTCATCTTCAGTCCCATTTCTGTATTGGTGTAATCCGTTAACGAATCTGTGTGTGGAGGCACCGTGGGCAGCACCAAAATGAACAGTTTGTTGGCATGCTATCGCTCCACCTTCACCCCTATCGCAAAATCTGCAGGAATGGTGTTGTGTCCGAAAATTTAAGCTGCATGGGATAGATTATAACAGGACACCATTAGAAACTTTTATAACTCCATGCCCAGACGTCTGGCATGTTGCGTTAGCAAACATGGCGGACCGACGCTATACTAAGAGACACTACTTCTGTAGGTGTAGCTCAATAAATATTATCCACATCAGTCTAAATTTATCATAATTTATCTTATCTTTATCTTCCTTCCCAAGCACTGCAATTCCACACTCCCTTCTGGGTGCAGGTATTCTTTTGATGAGTGGTCAATTGTTTGGTGTAAGGTGACGCAGTCTTGATTAAGTCTTTTTCTCATCTTGATTTTACCAATAAAGTTAAATGTGTTTAATATTATTACAAGTTTGTAAATCTTGGCTCATGCAAGCATGGACGTGGACATTATGAATAGCCAGTAGGTGAACTCTCTTCAGCACCAAACAGGAAGTGGCTACAGGCACATCTTCGCCAATTCTAGGCAGGAAGCTTAGGAAGAGGTAACTGAAATATGATTCTCTTGAAACATTCACTTCCCCTTTATTACCATCGCCTGCTGTTTTTAGACTCTGTTTTTTGCAGTTTCAGAGAACATAAAGTGCAAACATATGTCAGAGTGAGTGCTAGTGCCCCAATCCTGGCCCTGAGGCCCTCTATAAAAGTTCAGCGCCAACACACCTGGCTCTAATATTCAGACCCTGATGAAGACGTTAATTACCTGGAACAGGTGGCTTAGATCAGGAGTTGGATCTAAACTCTGAGGAGTGGTAGTTCCAGTACCAGTAATGGGCAATTCTCTTGTGATCTAAACAGCCTCTAGGTATATTTATAGTAGGTTGTTGTATTAGTGGACTAGACCAGGAGTCAGCAACTCAAATAGGAGCAATTTCGTCCTGTTCAACCAAAATCAAAGCCCCAGTAAATTATTCAAGGATTCAAGGAGACTTTATTGTCATTCACATCACATGTGGTACATGGGGTGGAACGAAATTGTGGTACCCAAGGACAGCAGTACTTAAATAAATAAAATACACATAAATATATAAAAATATATGTAAAAAAAATTACAGAGAGAGAGCAGCAGGAAATTGAAAAAAAAGTGACTAGTGTCCTCAAAGTGTTGGTGCAGTGGTTCCGTGGCGTAAGGTAATCTCTATTTTATTGGTGAAACCTTTTTAACATCCTGAGCTGGGAATATGTCTTGGGAGTGTGTTGGTGTACAGTAACTCAGTAAGTGTGATGTGTTAGTGTGCTGTAAGTAGTGTGTGGGTGTACAGTAACTCAGTAAGTGTAATGTGTTAGTGTGCTGTAAGTAGTGTGTGGGTGTACAGTAACTCAGTAAGTGTAATGTGTTAGTGTACTGTAAGTAGTGTGTTGGTGTACAGTAACTAAGTAAGTGTACTGTGTTAGTGTACTGTAAGTAGCGTGTGGGTGTACAGTAAATTGGTAAGTGTAATGCGTTAGTGTACTGTAAGTAATGTGTGGGTGTACAGTAAATTGGTAAGTGTAATGCGTTAGTGTACTGTAAGTAGTGTGTGGGTGTACAGTAAATTGGTAAGTGTAATGTGTTAGTGTACTGTAGGTAGTGTGTTGGTGTACAGTAACTCAGTAAGTGTAATGTGTTAGTGTACTGTAAGTAGTGTGTTGGTGTACTGTAACTCAGTAAGTGTACTGTGTTAGTGTACTGTAAGTAGTGTGTTGGTGTACAGTAACTCAGTAAGTGTACTGTGTTAGTGTACTGTAAGTAGCGTGTGGGTGTACAGTAAATTGGTAAGTGTAATGCTTTAGTGTACTGTAAGTAATGTGTGGGTGTACAGTAAATTGGTAAGTGTAATGTGTTAGTGTAGTGTAAGTAGTGTGTGGGTGTACAGTAACTCAGTAAGTGTAATGTGTTAGTGTACTGTAAGTAGTGTGTTGGTGTACACTCAGTAAGTGTAATGTGTTAGTGTACTGTAAGTAGTGTGTTGGTGTACAGTAACTCAGTAAGTGTACTGTGTTAGTGTACTGTAAGTAGTGTGTTGGTGTACTGTAACTCAGTAAGTGTAATGTGTTAGTGTACTGTAAGTAGTGTGTTGGTGTACTGTAACTCAGTAAGTGTACTGTGTTAGTGTACTGTAAGTAGTGTGTTGGTGTACGGTAACTCAGTAAGTGTACAGTGTTAGTGTACTGTAAGTAGTGTGTAGGTGTACAGTAACTCAGTAAGTGTAATGTGTTAGTGTACTGTAAGTAGTGTGTTGGTGTACAGTAACTCAGTAAGTGTAATGTGTTAGTGTACTGTAAGTAGTGTGTTGGTGTACAGTAACTCAGTAGGTGTAATGTGTTAGTGTACTGTGAGTAGTGTTGGTGTACAGTAACTCAGTAAGTGTAATGTGTTAGTGTACTGTAAGTAGTGTGTGGGTGTACAGTAACTCAGTAAGTGTAACGTGTTAGTGTACTGTAAGTAGCGTGTTGGTGTACAGTAACTCAGTAAGTGTAATGTGTTAGTGTACTGTAAGTAGCGTGTTGGTGTACAGTAACTCAGTAAGTGTAATGTGTTAGTGTAGTGTAAGTAGTGTGTGGGTGTACAGTAACTCAGTAAGTGTAACGTGTTAGTGTACTGTAAGTAGCGTGTTGGTGTACAGTAACTCAGTAAGTGTACTGTGTTAGTGTACTGTAAGTAGCGTGTTGGTGTACAGTAACTCAGTAAGTGTAATGTGTTAGTGTACTGTAAGTAGCGTGTTGGTGTACAGTAACTCAGTAAGTGTAATGTGTTAGTGTACTGTAAGTAGTGGTTTGGTACATGTTTAACTCCACTACATGTTAAAGTATAATACCTTACTGTTTACTGCACTACATTATGGCCAAATCTCTCCTTCCTTTTGGTTTAAGTGTGCATTAAAATGTAACATGTCCAAACGAAAGAAGTGTGAAGCAAGCCTGCCAATTAAGGTACAGTACGCACTTTGTTTTGAGCTTGTTTTGACCTGTTGGACAGAACTTGGTTCTAGCTAATGAAAGCTGTTCTCCTTCAGTGCTCTGTGCTTATGAATGTTGAATAGACGTCAGTGTCAGACTAATGAATGAGCTTGTATTAAAGACTGGTGGAGTGAGAGTGATACTAGAGTCTCTTCACCTACAGTGAGCTGATTTAGAGTCTTGTTCCAGAAATGATAATATGACATTAGAGCCATAATAAATCATGCTCCTGTTACTCTCCCTAATTTGAAGGTAAATACTTTAGTATTTCTACTATACTACTATACTATAACATCAGTACATGCTTTGTGTACTTCATTTACCAATGGGAGTATAAACAAAAGCAGACTTTTGCCAAGTCAGCAGGGTTAGGAGCTCTGCAGTTATTGAGCCAGCAGAGCATAGCCGCAGTTCACGCACTATTAGCTTCAGCACTCATTGACCACACTCTGTAACTTTGCGTGCTCTGCGAGTGGCTGTGGTTCCTGAACGCTTCCTTTTTCAAAGAATACCACTTACAATAGATCTTATAAATCTAAGAGGAAAGAAACAGTTAAGCTGTCATACTGAAACAGTCCATGCTGTAACGATTCATCATCTTTAAGTATTTCCAGATGTAGCTCCTCTTAGATTTGACTCTTTGACCATATTTGTGATGTGCTGGTTTAAAGCTTAATACAAGTTGCTCTACACTTCTTTACATAGCCAATTAAGTTACTGTAATATACACTCATCATCAAAAGAATAGTTGCTAAATTTAGAACAATATGGGCAATATTTATTTAGCTCCACATACAAAAGTAGTGTCTCTCAGTACGGCGTCGGGCCGCCATGTTTGCTCATGCAACATCGTCTCTGCATGGAGTTGTAGAGCTTCCTAATGGTGTCTTGTGATAATCCCTTCAACGCAATATTCTGACCCGACAACACTGCAGTCTTGCAATGCATTGATGTTGACATGGTGTTAGGGGCAGAGATGGATCTAATCTGATCTAATTAAGATCGGACAAACATAAAAATTGCCAGATTAAAATAGGCCAATAGCCTGAGATTCTGTCTCTGTCCTACACTTCTCTTTCCTCTTTTTTGTCTCTGTAGAAAATTATAAAAAATATTTAACCTAGTGAACCTAGTGAAAATGACCTGAACATGATTTAAACACGGTTGGTATCATTTTCAATTAGCTATTAAATGCAGGTAATGATTCCATCCAGGTAGATGTTGCCACATGAACATGATTAGGCTTGATGACAATAAAAGAAAAACATGGCAATTAAAATTCTCGAGACTAGCATAATGTATTCAAAGCATATAGACAGTAAAAATGATGCATACATATTTAATTGTACCATATATAACTGATTGTCTTGAGTGAACTGAAGGAAATGCAGTCCTGTTACTTTAAATACAGTAAGAGGGGTTTCAAATCAGTGCTGATGGTAGCTTATACATTTACGGCATTCAGCTGGCGCTCTTATCCAGAGCGACATACAAGGCAAATCATATTACAAGTAGGTCAATGTAGCGTTAGGAGTCTTGTCCAAGGACTCTTATTGGTGTAGCACAGCATGGTCACCAAAACTGGGATTCGATGACCATGCTATGCTACACCAGCTTATATATAACAGCTTATACTGTTACATCTCTGTCAGTCTATCTGTCTGCCTGTCCATGTCAAACAACGCCCCCTCTGGTTGTTTCTTGTTATAGCACTGCTTTTCCTGCTCCCACCTGGCCCCACCCACTCCCACACCTGTTAACTATCCGCACTCGTTAGGACTTGTATTAAGACCCCTTTGTTTGCCCTGTCTGTTTGTTAAGTCTCTGTGTTTTTCCCCACCCTGTGTTAGTGCTGGTCTGTTGTACGTTTGCTAGATCTTAGCTGTTTCCCACCCCCCTTGTGATAGTTCTGTGCTGTTGTATGACAGCACAGAATTATGCACGATGACACAACAATAATCAGCAACATCACCAATGATGATGAGGGCCCATACAGAGAGGAGGTCAAGCTCCTCAGAGAATGGTGTGCTGCCAACAACCTCTTCCTTAATGTCAGCAAAACCAAAGAGCTGATCATTGACTTCAGGAAGGGGGGAAGAACGCACACACCACTGAACATTGGAGGCACGTTGGTGGAAAGAGTGAGCAGCTTCAAGTTCCTTGGTGTCCACTCATCCGAGGATCTTACTTCAACACATCACACCTTGTCCGAAAGGCCCAACAACGCCTCCACTTTCTACGAAGGCTGAGGAGAGTCAACCTGCCAGAGCAGCTCCTCTGCAACTTCTACAGATCCACTGTGGAGAGCATCCTGACAAGCTGCATCACTGTGTGGTATGGTAGTGCCACCGCTGCTGAGCGCAGAGGGTGGTAAAGACTGCACAGCACATCACCGCATCTACCCTCCCACCCATACAGGACATCTACATCAAGAGACGTCTGAGAAAAGCAGTCCACATATCCTTAGACCCCACACACCCCAGCCATCCCCTCTTCCAACCTTTGCCCTCCAGAAAGAGGTACTGGAACATCCGAGCCAGAACCACCAGGTTCAGGAACAGTTTTTACCCTAGAGCTGTCAAACTGGTCACACCAGCAGTGCCTAACAGAACATGACTACACCACTAAAGACTGCTACTGATTTGTAGTTCCACTACCTCACAGGACTGTTTGCACCGCACTTTAACTCAACCTGTATACCTGAGCATCCAGCTGTGTTTTTATTTTGTTCTTATTTATCTATATTTATTTATCTACACTGAACATCTGTACAAAGCAATTTGGCTGTTACTGAACATTAAGCTGCTTTTTTCCCACCTGCACTGTACACTTTATATATCCATACTGTTTAAACCACATACTGATACTATGCTACTCTTTGCACATGTCCTGTACACATACTGTACTGTACTATCTATATATATATATATATATATATATATATATATATATACACACACACACACACATTCTTCAACTGCACTGGAGAAGGAGCCTGACCGTGTTTCGTTATACTGTACAACCCTGTATTGGTATAATGACAAAGTTGAATTGAATTGTACCTTTGTTATTTCTAAACTGTTGTCCCTGTGTTAGTTCTAAACCTGTTTTTCTCCTGTTTTGTTTCCGTTATCCGTTTGTTTAAGTTATGGACATGTCGTTAGTAATACTCACTTGTGTTTTGAACCCTGTTACCTGGACTGAAGCCAATAAAACCACTGTGTGCTTGCATCCCACCTCAACCCAATTGTTACATATACTCTTGAATCAGAGATCAAGAACACATTAGTTCTATAAATAAATAAATAAATCTGAAATTAATTTATTCAATTCTGACCAGTTTGAGTAACATGGTTGCAGTGCTTAGAGTGACACACTTAAGGCTGAAAACTAAAATACACATTTGGTCTTCCCATGGTGATAGGGAAATATTTTGATGATCTAATTTCCTTTGTGTCACGTGTGCTTGTTGTGCTAACCAGGTTTTGGGAACAGGGTTGTGTGTATGGTGTGAGGCACAACTCCAGTGCATAATTACTATTAATATATGTTAATGGAAATATATGATAATAGTATGGCAATAAAAGAAAAAGAATAGCTATGAATATTTTGGAAAATAAGATCGTTGTCAAGAACAAAGAACTAGGCGCGATGCTAGCAGAGCTCCAAAGGCTTTACACAACAGCAGAGACAGAGTCAACAATGCAATGGGACAATGCATGGTCATGAGTAGAGTGAAATAGGCCAGGGTCAAAATCCAGGAAGACAGACAAGAAGGTAGACTGAACCAGAGGGTAAAGCCAAGCGAAGTCAAAGGGACAGAAATCAAATACTAGGGAAGCTAATGACAGGCAAACTAAACCGAAGGGGAGAAACAAGAATAGAGGTCAAAGGGAGAGCAAGGTCAAAGCCAGAGATCAAAGATGCAAACAGGAGTTTGGCTAAACTTTGCAAGGGTTGAGAGTTTGTGTGTGGCTTAAATGCAGACAGGAAGTGATTGCTGACAGCTGGGGTGACCTACTCAACTGACCTGATTGGACACTTGGGTGCATGTGGGTGTTATGTCATCGGGACTGAGACACAGTACCATGAGACAAATATGTGCAAACATAGAGACATAACTGAGATGATTCTAAAGAGTTATTATAAAATTTAGTTGGGTGTCACGGAAGGGCGGGTAGACGAGCAGGCAGGGCGTAAATGCAAGTGGGTTTTAATCAAGCACAAAACAACAAAACAAAACCAAACCAAAAAGCAAGGATAGAAACATACAAGAACCCAAACCAACATCCAACAAGAACCCAAACTACATCAAACAAGAAACCAAACGTATTCCATGAAAACAAACATACTACTAGAACACAAACATACTACTAGAACACAAAATGCCAAGCAAACCCACAGGGGACAACAGACCATATAAAAGAACAAAGACTAACTCGGAACACCTGGGAAGGGGCGGGGCTACAAACACGGGGCCTAGAGGGCGGAGACAGGAGGGGCACATGACCAAAACAGACAGACGCACATGGGGCATGACAACAAAGATCACATGACCCAAATAAAAGCACAAGGATGGGGACAGGCAGACAGACAGACAGACGTAACATTGGGAATCCGTCAGGTCCTGGAGCCTTGCCACTTTACATTGCAGAAACTGCACCTGAGATTTCTTCAAGGTGAAGAGGTTGCTCCATACTGTCTTTTAACTCCATGGAAATATTAGGAATATTAGGATGTTTTTAAAAATAATTGTTTTAGCACAGACTTCATCCCCAGGTGTGTCTGATTTATTATTATAGTAAGTTATTTATACTGAGTCACACTTAAGCATGCTGACGTTTCCTACCTTTCATTCAGTTTCACACATTCGAGCCAAATGGAGCTCCAGACAGAGTAAAGAACAGAACAGAGCCATTACAGTGAGGCAGACAGACAGCATGTGCCTGCATTCTCCTTAAAGAACTCCAATTTACAACAACACGATAAACTCCAGCATGCAGTGAGGAGGCAATCCAGCAAACATGTCGCCGGATTAGTAGGCAACTCTGCAGTATCTGTGCCAGAAGTGGACCAGATCTGTTTTGGGACAGGAGGGCCAAATGCATGTTGTACATATGTGGGCCACCTTTGGCTCACAGCAGATTGCCAGTGCCGACAGTGGGCCAGCAGTGCCATATCTCTGCCAGATGTGGCCCACATTCGCTTGCTTGCTTTGGGATTTAGAAAGAAAACTCTGTTATATTGTTATATGTTATTCATAATATATTATATATTATTATATAAAGCGTTATATTATGTCTGAGAGGGGAAAGCTGAAGGGGAGGTATAGAATTTGCGATCAGTATCTAATATAGAAGTAGTACCTTGGTTTTTATGAATCCATTGCTCTTCAGTTTTTATTGAGATAATTATAAGATTACAACCCTTAGCGACAACACACACACCCGCATAAGCACAAAACCACACTGTGTGGCCAAAAGTATATAGACCCCTTACCATCACACCTTAGTGAGGTTGCTGGGCATCCCATTCCAAAACCATGGCCATTATTTGAATTTGCCCCTCCACCACTTTCTTTTCCTTGGCCCCTTGTACATAAAGATATCTGGGCATGGTGGCAACTGTGTTGCCTTCTCCAACTGTTCTGTTTAGTAAGCTGTTTTAATACCTGTTAGACATGACCTAGCACCTTTTTAACCATAAACTGCAGAAGTGCGTTGCTCAATCATTTACGGCATTTAGCTGACGCTCTTATCCAGAGCGACTTACAAGGGTATTCATATTACAGGTAGGCCAGTGTAGTGCTAGGAGTCTTGCCCAGGGACTCTTATTGGTGTAGCACAGCATAGTCAACCCAGGCTGGGATTCGAACCCCAGTCTCCCACACGTGGTGGTAACTCCCTGGTGGGTAGTGGTGTTATCCACCGAGCTACACCAATCCTGGACCGTTTCTACTATTTACTGCCCTAATACACCAAATCCAGCTCAGGAAGGGCTTTAATGAGATCAGGTGTATGGCGGGAAGGGAAGATTTTAAACTGTTTAGAGTAGTGGGTCCCCAAGATTGAGATATACTGATCTAGATCTTTAAAAGTGGTGTGGTTCAGCAGACAAAATTACTACATGCCTGGGAGCTACCACCCCATGTGAGGAAACGAGGGTTCTTTGGGCAAGACTCCTAAGACTAAACTGATCTACTTGTAATCCAAATGATCTTGTAAATTGCTCTGTACATTGACAGTGGATTATGTATCACTGTGAATAACAATGCAGGCTGAAATACTTTCATCTGTGTGTGTGTGTGTGCATAAGACAAAAAACCCTAAGGAAGTATATCTCTGACTTTCTGTTGAAATGTCTATTTCCCCTTTCTTATTCCTGTTTGCTGCTTTTGAATTGTGGATTTATGCAGTTTCAGAGGAAATAAACAGTAGACACACGTCAGGAAAGCCACAAGACCGGAACAGCTCCTGGGTTCAGAAACTGACCAATGATGGATGGTGTGGAGGGTGGTGATAAACTGCTGCAACAGAGATAAGCGACACAGTCTGAACATGTACACCCGTACTTTAGGCTGTTTAAGGTAGGTGGACCTAGTGCAATGGACAGTGAGTGAAAGTACCATTTATGTAGTCGTATATGAAATATGAAAATGGCCTCATACAACCAGCACTCAACAACCATACACTAAGTGGATGGGGAACAAGGACTGTGTGTGCATGTGTATGTGAATGCAAAAGAATGGATTGAAGAAGTAAGCTTCAAATGCATATCTATGATGTGTGTGTTACGATTCATATCCTCAAGATGGGAAGTTGAGGATGAGACATGATTTCTTTTCTCTAGAAATCCACTTCCCCTTTATTATTCTTCTATGTTGTTTTTAGACTGTTGTTTCACGCAGTGTCTGAGGAAATAGACATGTGTGAGGCTCCAGAAGGCCTTGGTAGTTAACTTGGTAATTCTTTACTAGTGATTATAGATTACTGAATGAGTCTAATAACACTAAACTTGGAGTTTTACTAGGTCTTGATAGAAAGCTACCAGCCATTGTCAACTTAGTGAACAAAAACGGTTGAGCAGCTAGTAACCAGATAGCCAGCATCCTGGCAAAAATGTCCAAAAAAGGTCTCCAGCAGTGGTGGACAAAGTATTCAAACCATGTACCCAAGGTGGAATATTCCTCAAGCAAAAGGTCTTTCCTTTAGGCCTCCACCTTGCCTTCAAATGTACTAAAGTATGGAGAGTAACAGTAGCATGATTTATCATGGCTCAAATGTCCTATTATTATTTCTCTTAATCAACTCACTGTGAGTGAAGAGACTCTAGTGTCTCTCAGTCCACCAGTCTTTCATAGAAGCTCATTAATTAGTCTGACACAGATGTCTATTCAAATGATCATAAGCACAGGACACTGAAGGAGAACAGGTTCTATTAGGTAGAACCAAGCTCTGTCCAACAGTTCAAAACAAGCACAAAACAAAGTGACCACTGTACCCTGATTGGTGAGCTTGCTTCACACTTCTTCGTTTGGACATGTTGCGATTTAAGGCACACATAAGCCAATAGGAAGGTCAGATTTGGCCATAATATAGTGCAGTAAACAGTAAGATATTAGACTCTGATAAATGGTGGAGTTGAAGTAAAAAGAATGGAAACACTTCAGTAAAGATACACAACAACCAAATACATTTACTTTCTACTGTCCACCATTGGTGACCAATCACCACATGACTGCTGACACACAATCTCCTATGCCCACCAGCCAGTACCCATCACCCTCCCCCCCAAAAAAAACAGTTCAGCACAGAACACCACATCCAACACATTTTTAATGTAATGTTTGTTTATTTGAGCTCAAGCTGAGTTTGTGTCTGTCTGGATATAAACATTAGGACATCAGGAAGAATAAACAGATATCATCAGCAAACGGGTCAGATCTAATCAGAAGGATTACATTCCTAAATACACAATGTGAAATGAATCATAGTCATGTACAACAATTCAGCTAACTGTTCTCCTTTCACAGATCCAAACAAAGTCATCCCTACAGTTATAATCAGCCCAGTTGTTTACAGGGTCAGATCCATAGCCAGTTATGACACAGTCTTCTTTTCCTGTCCTGCTATTGGGTTCGCCAGCTTTCCAAAACCTGAAAGAGTGGATCAGAGAACTCACTGTGTTTTATCAGAGCAATGAATGGTAAGAGTCAGTAACTGCATCATGACCAGAGTTGGATTCAGTGGTCTCTTACCCAGTGGTCAGTGCTGAACCATCCACCCATTTCCAGACCCCCTCTGAGTCACTGTCAGTCAGACCAATCCAAGCACTCTGACTTCTTCTCATCACTTTAATAAAGTCCTGTTGAAGTGTGATAACTATTTACACACACTCACTATACTTACACACTCCTGACCACGTAGTGCGTTTCATTTGAACTGGGAAGTCAAAATTTCCAATTTCCCAATAGGATGTTTCACCTGGAACGCCCCTACATGTCGCATTTACTGCTTGAAAACTTCCTCCAACCTCACCAACCTTGGCCTCAAAATCCAAGATGGCGGCCACCATAAGTAAACACTGTAGCTTTGCACTGTTTATTGGCCCTTACTTCTGTTGGAGTCTAATTAAATTGGAGTCATTACTGCATAATGCTTAAACTGGTATTGCTAACATTGGCTAATGGCTAACCTGGCAGTTTTCCTTGATTGCCAGAGGATAGTGGCCTGTTGTGACTGTTGGCCCGCTAACGACAAAGCTGATGGTCCACTGGTGTTTTGCTTTGCGTTTCCTGCCATCTCGCTAGTGGTTAAGCATATTATTATACAAAATCTCACTTTAATTCTTTGATTTTACACTTACTTTCCTTTATTCCTTTAATTACCTCAGTTAATCATGTTCAGTGTAAGGAATCTATACAACTAAACAATTTTCTCTCAGACCTAATAATTACTGTTCCTCTGTCAGTAGTTTAGAATATTTGTCTTAGTTTATTTTCCAGAATAAAATGATCTGTGCCTTTCAAATCAGTTTGAGGAGGTTGAAAACTAGTTATACCTTGAAGGCAGGACAAAGATCTGGATGGTCCGGAGGTGGACCAGCAGTGGCAAACAGTCAGCAGGGTGCCGACCTTATCGAGCCAGCAGATCAATATATGCTTGCTATCTGGGTTACTGGATGCCATCAACTTGGGTGTGATGTTATTCCCAGCTCCGAGATCCAACTTCCAAGCTAAATGGAACGCATCAACAGACCCTACATTTCACATATATCTTCAATGAAAATTCAAAGATGGTGCTTGACTATAAACGGTTCCAAGCCAAAATCTAAAACTGTGGCGATACTCAGAAGCCATCTTAGCAAACAATGAAATAAAAGAGATTCTGTGAAAATGGTGGACTTCTCTTTTTCTCTTACCTGTTCCTCTCTGCTGTTTATGATCACCAGGTTTGCTCCTTTCTGACTACAGTCTTCTCTGCTCTCCCTCCAGTTCTTCTTCTCAGAAGAGATGTAATAAACACTGGACATAAAGTACATCCATCCCTCCCGGTTGGCTTTTTCTATAGACATTAGTGGAGTAACAGTCAGCAATCAATAATTCAACAGTTCACTGTTTATTCCATATTAAATCCCTCTAATGTTTTACGTATTAGCATTATTAGCGTGTGCTACTAGTGCAATAGGAGCAGCTTTATCTCAGCTTCAGTACCGTTTCTTATGGGGTCTGGAGCAAATTAAACAGGGCGAGTAAGTGAACACCTGTGGTCTTTTCAACAGACCTAATGATGTGCTGCAGTTTGTGGGTGTCATGTTCTATGGCCGACCTTCAATAGCTGGTAGAGATGATGATAACTTGACCCTATTAAGACTGTGTAGAACTGAACCAGCATTCATAGAAAATGTATTCTTTGCTGAGCTTTCTTTGTGCTGGAGTGGATGTTTGTATTACTTCATCCAATCAGGATAATCAGGCTAATTTTGTTTCCAGGAACTCAAAGAGCTCCAAAACCTTGATATACTTATATAAGGACTAGGAGGGTTGTGGGACTCATGCTCAAGTCTACCATCATGTCATCATTTGAGCATGTTTGCCATCCGTAAGCATACTTGGGAGTCTTGGCAGAGGGTTCTGTGGATCTACACAGATTTTAGGTGGATAGTGGGTGGCAGTCAGAGTTTGGGAGATAGGTGCTGCTGTTTGTCCTCTAGTTTGAACGGGGTCATGTCCCATATGGTGATTACCCACTGTCTAAGGGGATGGTCTTTTAAGCTGGGAGTTCTATGCAGCCTTTGAAGGGTTTCTGGCTGAAAAGTCTGTTAGCTTTGTTGAAGTCCCCTAAAACTATCTACTGCTCTCCAACTTCTCCATCCGGTTGGACAAGTCTGTTTGGCAGGAATGTAAGACTGAAATGAAACAGGTGCCAGTGAAGAGCTAATAGTGGGACATTTGTTTGCCTACTGATAGTAGGCACTTTGGTTTTAAATGTGTGGTATAAATAAAAAGGACTAATTATTTCTAGTGATCAACTGCAACATCCAACCAAAAACACTTACCAAGTGCAGAAAGGACTCTCCGGAATTTATCTCCCTCCATCCGTAACTGGTCTCTCTCTAGAGTCAGGTTGGTGTAACTGCTCCGTAACTGGTCACTCTCTAGAGTCAGGTTGGTGTTACTGGTCTGTAACTGGTCTCTTTCTAGAGTCAGGTTGGCATAACTGATCTGTAACTGGTCTCTTTCTATAGTTACGTTGAAATAACTGCTCTGTAACTGAGCCCTCTCTATAGTCAACTTGGTGTAACTGCTCTGTAACTGGTCTCTCTCTAGAGTCAGCTTGCTGTAGCTGATATGTAACTGGTCTTTCTCTGTTGTCAGGCTGGCGTAACGGGTCTGTAGCTGGACACTGTTGATCCACAGTGCTATAACAGCAGCCAGCAGGAGAACACAAAGCAGCCCTGGACACAATGCAGTCAGTCTGTAGAATCTGCTCTCTGTAGCGTGTCTCTCTAGAGGAAATACAGAGATACATGAGCTTTGGACATAACCAATAATCAATGAGACCACTCCATTTTTTTCTTAAATCTGTATCTCCACATGTGCAGCACCCTTTCTAAACAGAACTCCCTCACAGATACACCTCATTATACTTAATGAGACGCTGAATAGGTGATCACCTGAATCAAATCCTGTCCTAGCGAGCAACAGTATAAAAACACTGCTGCTGTCATCACTGTTCTCTCATTATTGTACCAGCTAGATGACAAAAGCAGTGCTAGCACTACCCAAACATTAGATGTAGTTAAAGTACATCCACTGGCCATCCCAAAAGAGCTAAAGAGGAAGATTCTTAGTGAGGAAGATACAGCGAGTGTCGCTTCTATCCTGGGCATTTTAAACACACGGGACAACACAGGTACAGACTGGCAGAGGGTGAAAACCACTCTCTACTGACCGTAATGACCAGGACCTCTTTTGAATGTTACTTAACAACTCTAGGATAACATCAAGTGAACACTAATACCTTACGTATTCCCCATCAATAACAGCTGTGGCATGTTGATGTGGCATTGACTGGACAAGTTCCTGGAGGTTGGCCACATCAATGTTCAGCCACTACTGCATCAAAGAATTGCGCAATCTTGACTTGCTTTCACAAATGGCATGACCTAGCATTTTCCATCATCTTATGTTCCATTTTCATTCACAAAGCATCATGACTTATATTGTGTTCTTATTATTTGCCATTCTTCTTTCTGGTTTGATAATTAACATGTGATTAAGCTAATACAATCCATTCCTGGTTATCTAACTTGTATAGGAAATAATAACTTGATTGTAGCCAATACATTAGTTCCTTTAGTTATGTTATTAGTTACTCTGCCCAATCATTCTGTGAAAGTGTCGAAGCATAAGGCGTTGTCCATGACAGTTAATTACTATTAGTAGGAATACATTCTAATTATGTTCTAATAAGTTATGAATACAAACTACAAATTATGAGCCCAGAAATTGGAGTAAGATTACTGCCAAAAAGACTTGTGTAGTCATTCCTTCTCGTACATAAGCACATTTGTTGTGCACACAAGTCTGCTTTCAAACATTTATGTATTGACTGAATCATGCATAAAAATATTATGTAGTAATTCTGTGTGTGTTTTGTAAGTATAAAACTTTTACATTTACGACCGCAATTATTACAGACACGACCTCTTAGATATGACCATTGATCAAAGTCATGGGCTGGAGGTTTGGGACCCAGTCTTGTAACCGGAAAGTTGGTTGGTCGATTCCCTGAACCGCCAGTAACGACTGAGGTATCTGTCCCCTAAATGCTGCCCCCTAGTGTATGTGGGTGTTTCACTTAATGGATGTCTTAAATGCAGAAGACAAATTCGTCTGTGTGGGAAAGCACGAATGGTTTAAAAGCTCTCTACAAAGAGAATGATTGGCCTCACCGAAACGACTGTCAAACATGTCATTGGAGTCACAGGCTAAATACATAGAGTAAAGGCCAATCGATTTGGTACAGTGCACATGCGTCTTCAGTGGTGTCCTGTGTAGTAAAGCACAAGTCCAGTTTTTGGAAGACGACCAATTCTGGAAGCTCTTTGAGTTAGGAGAAACTACACCTAAAGGATTTCACTGCATTTAGCCTGTGGCATATATCGCTACTGTCTTTAAATATAATGGCGACAACATACAATATAAATATGTGGTTGGTGTAGCTGAGCGGATAACACCGCTACCCACCAGTTAGCTACCTCCCACCATGTGGGAGACTGGGGTTCAAATCCCGGTGTGGGTGACTACACTGTGCTACACCAATAAGAGTCCTTGGGCAAGACTCCTAACACTAAACTGGCCCACCTGTAAACGATTAACCTTGTAAGTCGCTCTGGATAAGAGCGTCAGCTAAATGCCGTAAATGTAAATGTAAATATAAAGTCATGCAGACCTAAAAAACTTAAACAGACTGAAATTAATCACTGTCCGAAACCCGGAGACATGTTTACTACAGGGGATGCCAGCAAAGACGAATCGATTGGTCCTCTACTTGATGCATTTTGCCTATGACTCCAATGACGTATGTTTGACATATTCATAACAAGGTTGTGTGCAAAATAATGCATGACTGTGTCCAAAATCGCTTACCTAGTCAGTACGTACTAGATTGAACCCAGTGCGCACTGCTCGACCGGTAAAGCAGTAGGCTCTTTTAGTACACGAGTAAGTAGAAACCACGCAACCTCAGACGTACTACTACGCCATCTTTCCGACGTCATTGGCAACCACTGTAGAATTCCCACCATTCATGTAAAAATGAAACATGGGCTTTATATTCACCACAAAGCGGTTCACAACGTTACTTGTTGTTGCACAAAAAGTTGTAGATTAATTACACTTGTACAGAGCCGACATCCCACTTTCCACCATATTTTTCTCAGCTCGGAACGCCTCCACAGCTCCAGTGGAATCATGGGATAGCACAGTGTGCTGTGCTCGCCAACTTGAAAATCTCATCGAAAGCAGTACGTCATCCGGGGAACTTTCGCTTACTGCTTTATGACTACTGCAGATTCGGACACACTACACACTCTCGCCTACTGCCTTCACCTACTGAGTAGTACGGTAGTGGGCGGTTTTGGACGCAGTCCATGTGACAGAAATCTCACTCCATAAGAAACGAGTAAACTGTAAAGTGCTACCTTGACTGCTGGCTCTGCCGCAGCCATGCTGAATTCAAATATAGATATTATATACGTAGATAGAGTTTGTCCTCATACCTGCTTGTTGTATTTGCTGGTTCCTCTTTGGGTTGCTGTAGTGACCTCTAACAGGGTCGGCACTCTCACCGATGTCCTCCACCTTCTCTTTTTCATCTCCTCCTACAGTGTCTGCATGCTCATAAAGATCCACCACTCCTTTGTCCAGCTCCTCAAGGCAGAGCGCATTTTCAGAATTGCTCTGAGCCATCTCTAATCTATAAAGCACCCTCAAATCTCTTGTTTATAAAACACTAAACTGTGAATTACTGCATCTGTCTGCAAGAGCAGCACGGCACTGTCGCACTTCCTCGCTAGTTTCACTGTTTAAGTGGTTTTAATAAAGGAAGTGACCAATCCGCAGTTATGAACTAACTGGTTCCCAAGCTAAAAGGTTCCTATATGTGTTCACATGACATGTTCTCAGCAGCAGCAGCTGTTGTCATCCTCTGTGGTCACCAGATTTGTCATACATTCATAAAAAACATTATTTACATTATTAGGTCACATCTTTCAGAACTACCGCAGAAAATGAGAGTGTACAAGACAGCAGTGTATCACAGTCCCCTAGGAAAAATTACACCAGCTAACTGGAGTTTTTAAGCTATGATTGGTCAAATGACTTTTATATATCTGTACTGATTGACCCCTTTAGCTGTTGTTGGAGCCAATGTTAACAGCCAATTGGTTCCTATACACTTTCATGTTCAATTGCTATATTTAAATCTAGTCTGCTATATCTGCTCTTCTCTTCTTCTCCTATTTCTCCCCAGACAAATTTGCCTCATAGCCTGCTTCAGAAACAGCTTCTTTTTGCCCTTTGCAAAGCAGGAGATAGTGGTGGATTTGCATGAGCCACCCACCCTTACACCCCTTCATTGTTCTCTTCCAACTAAAGTCAATTGTTCTGGTAATTGAACAACATAATCGGGGAGCAACACATACAAAATAAAGGAAGGAACAAAACCAGGAAGCAGACAGGACACGAGAGAGGAAACTTGGGAACTGGGCAAAAGACTGGACAGGAGAAAAACTAGAAACTAGAACATCTGGGAAGGGGAAGAGGAGGAGCCACAAACTAGGGACAGTGAGGGGTGTGGCAAGAGGGCAGGACAGGGAGGAGCTAGAAACCACAAACAAACAAAAAAAGAACATGGTGCCAATGACAGTAGAGCATGATAAACAGAGACAAGAAGAGAAACAGGGCCATGTGTGACAAGCTGGAGGTCTGAAACCACTGAGCGTGTGTCCGAAGAGGAAGAACATTTGTGTGCCATTGTTTCTCGTGATATGATGAGCAAGCAGCATTTCACTGAAGTCGTCTTTCAGTGAGGAGCAGCTCTGTCTGGAACATTCTGAACACTACTTACCTACTATACAGTATTCTGAGCCAGCAATCAGCAATCACTGACACGGTTGCTGCTTTCTAAGGAGACAAGCAAAGGCACTGAAACAGCTGCACGTAGTTCTGGACACATTTATCACATTAGTGTTGAGTAACTGCCATTTACTTTACATTGGTTGACCGAGCAATCAAAACAACTGCTTGGTTCTTCTTGCTATGCATCTACACTACACCTACATTAGACTATGGAATACCTTTTTATAGGACCATGTTCTATGTTTGCCATACCCATTGGCGCAGGACTACATGCACACGAACCGTTATGACTGTCCTTAACACCACGTCAGGGTCACTAAAGACTGCAATGGTGTCGTGCCATGGAGTGACTCAGAATGGCAGGGGTCATCTTTAGAAATATGAAGTCCCACTCTTGTCTTGGTGGAGATGAATCCAATGAATCCACGTGGAGGCACCATGTGGAGGTAGTTGAACGTTTACTGGTAGATAAACGTTTACTGTCACATGTCATATATCTGGGAGCCCTGGTGTCACCCCACCTCCACCCATACCGCACCATCTGCAGGAAATGTGTGAGAAGCTGCATGGGATGGATTATCATAGGACCCCATTAGGAACCTCTACAACTCCATCAGCTCCGATATTCAAAATGATCTGGATTGGGTGTCTGATAATTAGTCCGATCCATGGGGCTGAAATTGTCTTTAAATTGTTTGTGATGTGAAGCATGTTTGCATCGAGCCTGTAGACTTGACCTATGAACAGAAACAACAATATGGAGCGAGTCAGAGAGTCAGCTGTGTGGAGGTATTCTGCTCTAAAAGCCTAGTACAGTGTTGTTTATGTCAATCCTGATGCTTAAGTCTGTTCATTCAAAAATGGTATCGGATCCATCTCAAGTATCGACCGATATGCAAAGCGTATGTATCGGAACTGGAAATATATATATATATATATATATATGTGCCTTTATTGCATCTATATATTGTGACCCTGTGACTTTAATGCATCTACAAAAAGACTTGTTTCATTTAGCACAGAGCTGCTATAACCTCTCAGAAGTGAGACAGCTGCATATTTCAGCACTAGGTGCCACAGTTGCTCACCACCACACTGTTTGCACTGACAAACAGCCTGAAGATGACAAAGCTCAATTCTCATTGGCCCAGTCAACAACCATACACACTGCAGTGAAGCCTATTAAAATGTGTAGGTGGTCATTATTTTCATACATAAAACTCAAATGTATATTCTTCAAAGAAACCCAACTGATGACCTAGCAGCTCTGAGAGCTGGCAGCTAATGTAGAGTGCTATCAGTGAAACTGTCCGGTGTGAAGGCTTTCTTTTCAGCTCTAATTGCAAATGGCTACTCTTGGTGAGCACCATGGTGAGGTGCAGTTCCAACACGCCCAGGGTGGATCTCATGTCTCTAATCGCTGCTGCTGTTAAACCACTGTTTGCAGAATGCACAGAAATACAGAGGCTACCCTGTACGATGCAAACCACTAGTCAGCCACAAAATCTGGATAACCAGATTGTGTTATGTGTGGTGAGAGTAAAATTGGAAGGTGAAGAAAAACTGTCAAGAAACAAAGCGCACCTCCAGCTGGTGGTGGTGATTATTTATAGATTTATTATATTGGAATGTATTTCTACTATTAGTTTAATCAATGATACGCAAATTAACTGGCTGTGGTATTCAACATGTATTCTGACTTTTCCCTAAAGTTACTAAAGCAAACTGTACCTGATATTTGTGGCCAGAGTTAATAATAAAACAAGGAAGTACATCAACTGTTTCCACTTCAATATGCATAAACCACCACAACTGCTATCTCAGTATCTCAGTGAAAGGCTGACCAGTCTCAGAAACTCCATGCTCCATGACAATCAAATGAGCACACGTTCTCTAAAGCACTGGACAAATGGTGCAGCATTCCATCCTTAGATGCTCATCCACACGGCCCAGCTGGAGATGGGAAATCGCTGAGAGGAAACTTACCCTACATGTGATATCCATCAGCAGCATGGCAGGACTTAAACAAGACTACCCAAAGAAGCTGTTAGCAAAGTCCAAAGCCAACATCAAACGTTCCACCTTTAATATTGCCTATACCAAATGGACATGAGGTCAAATTGCATAACAGATACTGTGTATGCCTGACAAATATTGGGTTGAAGGTAAAGAGCTGGGAAAGGCAACTGGTGAGGACTGCATGTTTAGCAAATGGAAGCCGATACAAGAACTGAAAGATTACTTCACTGGTCTTAAAAATAATCTACGAGAACTGATATTGCCGAACAGCAGTTTTACCCAGAAAAAAAAACACCAATCTGAAGTCGGCAGGGCTGAATTTGGAAGCCTGATTTGCTAAATAAATGTTTCTTAATAAATGTATAGAATTGCATTACAATATTTGTTGTATTTGAAATGTATGAATTATTACATCTGGTTCTAGCAAGACTGCAGAACTGTTCCAACAATAAGATGTAGAACATAGAAATGGACATAGGTGTCCAAATTTTATGCACTTTTAGTAAAAAAGATTGTCTGAAATTGTTGATTTTGTTTAGTTTAAGCTAAGATGCTAGCCAAATAGAAATTATTAAGTGGTTTCTGACTGGATATGATCGTATTAAATAATGTCAAATAATGTTTCTTACCAATATCCTGTCTTAAACATTGAATAAACAATATTAATGGTGAAACCATTAAAGGTCTCATACTTTGCTGACATGCTGCTCATGGATGCCACATATAGGTAAAGCTTGCTCTCACGTTGAACGGCTTCCCATCTCCAGCCGGGCAGCATGGATGAACATCTAAGGGTGAAACGCTGCACCATTTGTCCAGTGCTTTAAAGCAGCGTTTCTCAACCAGGGTGCCGTCTGTCTTCATCGGGGGTGCCGTCAAAATATTCTGATGTGAAATAAAAAACTATAGTTTTAAAATTGAAGCTTATTATACACTTTAAAAATCATTCAAATTTATCTCATATGACCCTTATCAAGGTCAGCACGTGATTACGCAAGTAGCCTCGTGTAAACTGTGTTTTTTTTTTTTTTCCCACGCACTGCGAGAGCCCACAAGCTAGCATGGAACGTTTTTTGAAAAGAAAGGTTGGAGAATCAGATAACTCTGAATCTGAGCCACCAACTTCTTCATCCAGTGGTAGTTTGGCAGTTGGTGTAATAGAGGCCAGCAGCAAGGCAAAGAAAAGACAATACGACGACAGCTACTTGTCGTATGGTTTCATCTTCACCGGGGATCCATTTTGCCCTCTACCTTTGTGTCTGGTATGTGGCATGAAATTATCAAACCAAGCAATGGTTCCGAGCAAGCTCAAAAGACACCTGACAACAAACCACCCATCGCTAGCCAGTAAGAATGCAGAGTATTTTTCACGTTTGAAAAGTCAGCATAGGCGACAAGAGCAAGTGATGATAAAGTGCAAAAGTGTCAGAGAAAGCCTTGGAGGCTAGCTATTAAGTGGCCGAAATAGTAGCTAAGGCTAAGAAGCCACACACGATTGCCGAGACGGTCATACTGCCAGCATGTACAGCTATTGTGGACAAAATGCTAGGTTCGCAGACAGCGAAAGAGATTGCAAAGGTTCCTGGGGTGCCTTAAAATTTTGCATACTTAAAAAGGGTGCCACGACTGAAAAAAGGTTGAGAAACACTGCTTTAAAGGATGTGTGCTCATTGGATTTCCTTGGAGCATGGAGTTTCTGAGACTGGCCAGCCTTTCACTGAGATGTTTCTCCAGACGTTTGGTGTCGTCTAGCAGCTGCGGTGATGGAAATGATCAGCGCCCCCAGCCTGGCAGCATTCGGAACACTTCTGAAGTCAGATAAAGTAGAGCCCAAATCAGCCATGAAGCCTGGACCTTTACTGGCCAGGTCATTAATCACCTGGATGGAGAAATCAGTTAGTACACCTACTGAGTCCAGTCCAGAGTACCTCAGTATAGAGTCATCAATGCCAATATCAGGCAGTATGTGACTTGTCTGGGCATAATCGAAGAGTGGAGAGCTTAATTTACCTTCTTCTTCCACAGAAAGTCCTCCACCCATTACCACAACACCACGAAAACCTCAAAGATACACAGGGTGTTATGGACCAAAATGAGTCTAGTAGCAGTTTGCTAATATACACCAGTATACACCAGTAGGTGTATAGCAGACAGTCCTCTGGTCCTCAGTCACTCTTTCTGCAGCCCATAAAGCACCACCCATTCACCATAGAAGTACAAGGCCAGTATTTGCCTAATGTTCACAGAAATGCTAAAGCTCTGTTTGGTCGATCAAACTCCATATTAGAACAATGACCCCAAATCCAGGGTACACACACATACACAAACCCCTAAGCTAAGTTTCATGGCGTCATGCATGTATTATTGCAAGTCCATAATAAGTGTCTTTAATCAAATCTAATAATAGGCTTTAGATTTGTTTCAGCATGAAATCAGAATTTTAGTGAACCAGAGGTTTACATACATACACATGACCATCTTTGGCTTTTTAACAGAAATTGAGACATTGACTTTTAGAAGCTTCTGTAAGCGGCTGCCAGTTAACTACTGCATCTGTGACTGTATTTAAAGGCCCATGAGTGCCTGTTTGGCTACTGATAGAATAGGAAAATTCAGGTAACACAGTCACCAAGGAGGGCAACCTCAGTGGCCGCATGGGCTGTCACTCGTTACTCAGACCTGTGGACTCCTTGGGCCGAGGCCACCTCAGCTGTTCTATTCCAGAGGCCAAGTCAGCTGCTACCACGGTAGCAACCCCAGCGGCCAAGTCAGGTGCCTTCATGGTGGCAACCTCAGCAGCCACGTCAGCAGTCATCATGAGGGCAACCTCAGTGGCTACTCCAGCAATCCCATTATCTGTCACCACAAGGGTAACTTCAGCAACCACTCCATCAGCTACCACAGGGCCACCTTAGTGACCACTCCAGCAACCCCATCAGCTGCTGGCATGAGGTCAACCTCAACAGCCACTCCAGTGGCCACATCAGCTGTCACCATGGGGGCAACCTCAGTAGGCAGTAAAGTTATTTTTTATACCTCGATATTTTAACATAGGTTTGTTTTTAAAAGGTATTTCTTCATATTTATGTTTATGAATTACATTATACCATTTAAAAGGTTAAAATTTATATTAAAAACTGATATTGATTATAAGTGTTATTGCTTGGTGAGCAAACAAAGCTATCTGAGGTAATTTGAGCCTACAAAACATGAACACTTTTCTTACTAAATAAACCAAATATTATTTTTATATATAATATTATATTATTTTTTTTATATTAAAAAAAACTATGTTATTATAATTATATTATTATAAAGCTATATTAAACTATATTATTATAAATATCCTTTTATATTATTTTCTGAATGAATTTCTAATAGAATGGAGATGAAAAATATTAGAAAAAGGTTACTAGCTAGCAAACATTTAGCACTCTTACTTTTCATCCATCTTACTTTTCTGCTTAACCCTGATCACATGAAGCAACTTTATCAAATAGATTCTAAAATATTTGGAGCCAAATTAGTTAACTCACAAGAATTAAGGTGATACTTTGATTTAGGGTTTCAGCGGACATTTTGCCAATTATCAGATATTCTACACAAAAGAAAACAGAAACTAATACCTAATAATTAATTGGACCAAATAAGCCATCTCTACCCTCCCAAACCAGCTTCCCTCATCCCATCCACACCAAATACCAAGATATTAACATGTGATACCTTTGAGAGTGTGGCTAATTTTAATTTAGGGAGTGGAGTGGAAGGTGGAGTGGAACTTTCCCCCTGAATCTGAATAAGACGTCTTGCTAAAAGGGTGCACAAAGGCAAAGACGTTGGAATATGTGGCTGAGAATGTAGAATTACTGGCTGATAAACCAAATGGATGATAAAGCAACAAGTGAAATAGTTCAATTTGCTAATTGAGTATAACAGAGAAGCAGCCAAACACAGAATGCTAAACATATTAAGGTACGTGGCTGGGGTTCAGCAACATTGACCACAAAGAAATCTGAGATGTGGGTTAAGCTTAGAGAGTTTAGCCTGTGTCCAGTACACTCAATCTATAACTGAGTAAGACAGTGCATAGCACAAACTGAAGAGGTATGAATGCGGCAATTTATCTTGTCCCAATTATAATCCTCAAAAGTGAGCCGCAGTTCCTGTTCCCACTGTTGTGTAGTAACAGTAACAGGAGTGGGGGTTAAGGAGCATAGTGTATTTAATTTGTGCAACAGTGGAAAAGTGGTCAAACTAATGAAACGCTGGAAGTCCGAGTTCGGTATTTGGCCTTTGCCCAAATGTTTGATTTTGTTCAGATTTTGCATTCCTGGTTTCTACTCTGGAGTTGATACTCCATGTATGAATATTAGCTGATGCGGTTGTTGGGAATGTAAGGGGTTAATGCTTTGGAAACGCATTGCAGTGTGGGTATTTTAGTGCATGTAGTAGTAGCCGCCGTGGACCTCGAGCAACACGTAAAGTTTCCTCTGTCACTCCTCCGCTCCTTTTTCTTTTATTTAACACGGCCACTCTGGAAATCACTCCTCCACAGCCTCATGGAACTCCTCAGGCACACAGTGTCGGGACATCAGTAGGTGGACAGTGGGGCCCCTCTCTGACAGTGAAACAGTTCTGCCCCCACTGTGCGGATACATTCCAGTGGAATAGCCATATGTGAAAGAGATACCGTTCCCGGTAATCTCCAGCTCGCTGCTGCTGTGCTGTTCAAGTAGTTAATTGCCATCACATTTTACTCTTAATTGACTTTGAATCATACATCATCATCAGTGACAGATAGCGCTTGACCTGTTTGTGCTTTCATAGTTCATGAAGGCTTTCAACTTTCAACAAGGCCATTTCCAGCACCACATACCACAAAACACCAGAGCATGCCACTGTGAACTGGGAGTGAGCCAGACAGCAGAATGATCCTATTCAAAACACTGTTGCAGCAAGGGAAGGTGGTGCTGGGAGGAGACATATTAGCTGACACACCAGCTAAGCTCAAAATGATGCTACTCATCATCTCTACTTGAATGAAAGTATAATAAGAAGCATTATAGTGAGTTGTGCATGATATGATATTACTATGATAGTATGATATTAGAGTAATGCATGAGCAGTAGTAAACCACCTTCAGCACTTTGTATACAGTCTAATTAATATATGCTTTCCCATGCTACACAATAAAGATCTGAAGGCCAACATAATTCCAGACATCCAATGAGTTTAGATCAGAGAATGTTGCGTTCATGCGCACCGACTAACCGTTTCACCAAGCAAGGCAGGCAGTTAATTAACATTCCATCTGTACCATTGACACCGACAGACAGCCTGTAGTCCAGTGTTTTCTGAAGGAGAAAAGACCAGACGTCAGCTACTGCTATGAAATCTTAGTGTATGGGGAAAGTTAAGGTATTTCTTGCACCAAAGACTGGTTGTATATCATCGCTGTCCAATGAAAAACATGTATCTCCATTTTTGTTCATTTTGACTTTTATGCATCATTTGAAAACGGCTACTGCTGTTTATACTTTGTGAGATTTGCATGATGAACGGACCAACTGAAATGGCCCAGAAGTGCTTGGAAGGACATCTGGTTCCATTGACTTACATTAAAATTGAATGAGGTTTTTGGCCTCTCCTGTAAAGTTGCCATTTTGGAGATACTTGTTTTTCTTTGGACAGCGACGATATACATACCTGTACTTACCTGTGGACTGATGATCCTTGCCGTTAAGCGCTAAAAGAGAACTAAGTAGGTTTACCTTAGTTTTACTTACCTGAATGAGACAATCCTCTGTAGATGAGGAGAAGAGGGCAAAGCAAGTAAGCTAGGAAATGAATGTTCTTAAGTGGACACTGTGATTGCTGATAATTGGCATTCATGTTATTATGGTGAATGTGAACAGTAATTATTAGCCAATACGAATAGTATTTACTGTTGATTGTAAATATAGTTACATATTCAGAACAGCAGTGCTGGGGGTACAGGGGAGTCTTTCAGCTCAGTAGTTGACTGAATGTAATGAGTGTATGTGATCTAGGTTCTCTAAAAGTGGCGAAAGTTTTTTGGTGGTGTAAATATCTCAATAGCTGTGCATGTTGGTGTGTAAATACAGGTGGTGTTGGAAAAGAAGAACTCTTGTGCAAGCCCAACTTTTTTCAGGTCTCCAGACCCATACTTCTGCATATTGCCAGGTTGAGGGACATGCTTTATCACAATATTTGAAGGTTCCGTGTGAACTTCACAGCACCGTACTGTTTTAATATCCAGTACCAAAAGCAGCAATTAAAAGATTTAGATCCCTTTTAAAATGCTACAAAGTGACATAATAACTGTGAAATGCATTTCTAAAAAAAGGCTTTCTACAATGGAATTTTCTAATGCTAATTTCTAATGTTAATTGTGTATAGGGAAATGCACAGGGAACTCCCCCAATGCCTCACAGACCAGTGTTATATACATCTTCGCACATTTGTGCATAATATCTCTACATAATGTATTGTCCTAAATTATGTAGGACTGGGAAACAAGATTGATGCCTTGGGGAAAACAAAGCTCTGCAAAGATGTTGGGCCAAGAAGAAAGAGCCTAGTCAACCACAAGACAGCTTCTTCATCCACCACACCAGAGGAGGCCAACAGTGGCTAACCACATCCAGGACATTAACCTGCATAAAGATGACCATTCTTCTGTTTGCAGGCATGAGCCACTGGTTGGTGAGAAGTAAGAAATCCACAGGTGTGCCTGTGAAATAAGGTGCAGTAGTTTGTGAAACAACAGGGCTTCTTACTATGATGTTTTTTCCAGGTACAGCTGCATGTTGGAAGCTAGCAGATATCCTGCTAGCACCTCGTTTCCCAAAGGAGATAGAAAAAGTCAGTTTTCAGTCAATATCAAACCTCTACTATTGAGGCATTCCACAGCCTGATTTTGCGCCCCAAAAAACATGGCTTTCAGTGGGTAATATGATAAGGCACTTGTTTGTATTTTTAAAAAAATAAGCTAAAAACTGCTGTCAGACATATCTTTAGCGGAAACATAAGCCACCGTTTCAACAACTGACAAGTCTGCCAACCAGTTTCAAGCAAATTAGAACAAATGCTTTGCTCAAATCATTAGGAATGTCTGAATATTTATGATTGCTCATATCATCCCATTTCTGTGGTGCATCATGTATAAACCGTGGCTATATAAAAAAATTAACACAGACAAAAATGTAAAAAGGAAGCTGGTAACAGCAGTAAGAATGACAGGGAGACAAAGTAATATATTGACTTTTTTATTTATCGTATGCAGCTCAAACACATCACAGTCAACACATCTACGATCTAGGTATTACAAAACCTACATTCCTAAATATTAATAAAACATGTTCCTTAACATTAATAGCTGTCCTAAAGGTACATGCATATCATATCACAGACTTCTAAATTACTGGTATGACTTATAATTACTGAGTAGAAAATGATCAAAAAGTGTTTTCTCTTCATTTTGACGACTTACATACAGATGTATGTATTCATGGAGTAGGGCTGTGGTACTCAAGTCTGGTTTTAGAACCTTTCTATTACACATTGTCAGCCCTCCCTCAAGTTCATTAGCTTTTCGTCACTGCACATTTTAACAGTCCCGGTCGTATGGTTTCTGATCCTGTAAGTACTATTCGGTGTGTTTCTGTGTTTACTGTGATGTTTAATTACACTGTAAAAAGTGTTTTATTGATTCAACCTAAAACATCAATTTGTTACAAGAGAATGAATTAGGTTATTCCTCCCAAATAAAGTACTTTAAGTGTACAATTCTTTCAAAGTCATTGGAAACTTTTTCAATTGCTTATAATAACCTAAAGTGATTTTTTATTTTTTTAAAAAGAGAATTTTAAAATGTTAAAAACATTTTACATTACACATTTTAGAGTTTGTTGGTCCAGTTAAAAAAAATTGTAAAAAGTAAATCAAAGTCATTTTTAGTTGAGAAAAGCTTGTTCAATTACTTGAAGTATTTTTTTACACTGTAAAAAAAGTGCAAACTAATAAAATGACTCATTTGTAACAAGCATTTGAATATGTTTTAGCTAATTAAAGAAATTGCTTTGATTAAAAGAATTGTACATTCAAAAAGTCCTTAAAATAAGGTTAAATAAACCCAATTCATTTGCTTGTAAGTTATTTTATTATGACTGGACCAATGAAACACTTTATATCTTGGAGGTTTTTCTCAAGTTTGTGGAGCCAGATACAACCAAATGCACATCTGTCACGACTGCAAAAAAAAAAAAAAACATTTGTTCATACAGCAGTATATAAATATGACTGTAGCTAAATGTCCTCAAAGACACACGTTTGCACCTCTTCAGCTAGCTATAAGCTTTTGTAGTGTAATATAGCAAATCAGTTAGCCTGGTTAGTTATACTAGGTAGTAGTTTACAGTAGTTTGAGATGGTCTTCAACATTTGTTTGGATAGCACTGACACTAAAGTGCTTCTAAAAGTGTATTGTAATTATCATTTATTTCACCCTCTTAAAAACAAGAGGTGCATGATCTAAGCAAGTAAGGACACGGATAGTTACTAGCAACAAATGGGTGACGTTATTGAAAGAGTTTGACCTTCATTTAATTAAGCCATCAAGGCTGCAACAGAAAGGCTGGTATTATTAATCTCCTATTTGTGATATTTTATAATACTGGCTTTGGTCAGATTCATTTAGAGCAGGTTGGAATTATGTTAAAAATGCATATGTCATATTCATTACACTCTAATTCACTCATTTAGGACTAGGCCTTGACTCCCTCTCAACAAGTCCCAATCTGGGAAATGTCTTGGACTAAATAACAGTGATTCTGACTACAGTCCAACAAGAAATCTTCATATCTGTACTAGAAATGTACACGTAGAAATGTAACATGAGTGAAAAATGTTGTACCAAAGATGTTTACATACAAATTCATCACCTTGAGGTGAAATTTGCAGCTCTGAGTTCTGAATATGAGCACGATCAAACTTACATATATTTTGTTTACATTATATCTATTCACACACTGAATAAAAAGTTCTGAAAACGAACCCGCTCTTATGTTTCACTTTGGAAGGTTTAGTAACACCATGTTAAAACTAACCCCATTGTGTGAAGACTATTCCTCACCAGACCTCACTGTGGGTTATATACTTCATAACAAAGCTACACTATTTTGCCAAAAGTATTTACTCACCCATCCAAATAATAGAATTCAGGTGGTCCAATCACTTCCATGGCCACAGGTGTATAAAACTCAGCCACCTAGACATGCAGATTGCTTCTACACACATTAGTGAGAATGGGTCACTCTCAGGAGCCCAGTGAATTCCAGCATGGTACCGTGATAGGACGCCACTTGTGCAATCGTGAAATTTCCTTTTTACTAAATATTCCACAGTTGACTGTCAGTGGGATTATAAAGTTGAAGCGATTGGGAAAGACAACAACTCAGCCACGAAGTGGTAGGTAACGTAAAATGACAGAGTGGGGTCAGCAGATGCTGAGGCACATAGGGCACAGAGGTCGCCAACTTTCTGCAAAGTCAATCGCTACAGACATCCGAACTAAGCGTAGCCTTCAGATTAGCTCAAGAACACTGCGTAGACAGCTTCATGGAATGGGTTTCCAAGGCAGAGCAGCTGAATCCAAGTCCTACATCACCAAGCGCAATGCAAAGCGTCGAATGTGTTGTACAGCGCCGCCATCTCTTCAGAGCAGTAGAGATGTGCTCTCTGGAGTGATGAATCCATCTGGCAATCTGATGGACGAGTCTGGGTTTGGCGGTTGCCAGAAGAACGATACTTGTCTGACTGCATTGTGCCAAGCTTCAGCAGACCAAGAGGTTTTGGACAATTCCATGCTCCTAACTTTGTGAGAACAGTTTGGGGATGTCCAGTTCCTGTTCCAGCACACCACTGCACAAAGAAAGGTCCGTAAAGACATGAATGAGTGAGTTTGGTGTGGAAGTACGTGACTGGCCTGCACAGAGTTCTGACCTCAACCCGAGAGAACACCTTTGGGATTAATTAGAGCGGAGACCTTCCTGGCCTTCTTGTCCAACATCAGTGTCTGACCTCACAAATGTGTTTCTGGAAGAATGGTCAAAAATTCCCATTAACACATTCCCAAATCTTGTGGAAAGCCTTCCCAGAAGAGCTGAAGCTGTTATAGCTGCAAAGGGTGGGCTGACATAGTAAACCCTATGGATTAAGAACGGGATGTCAGTCAAGTTCATATGCGTGTGAAGGCAGACGAGCAAAAACCTTTGGCAATATAGTGTAGGTCACAGCTATAACACAGCTTTTGTAACACTGGCACTGCACTGGCAATAGCAAATTGACACACTGCGCAAAAAACAATGTCACTCACAATCCAGAAACAATCCGAAAAGGAAAAAACAACACTTTTATTCATTAGAGCTCACTTTAAGGCAATCAGTTTCATCCTTGGCACTGCACTGCCCCTGAGCTAGCTGCTGTTGAGATGTTATGGAGGTGGAGGTACGGACCATCTGCCCGTGTCCAGCTTGCTGTCCAGCCTTCTGTTCAAACTTCTGTCCAGTGTGAAGGCTCTTGTGTTTTTTGAGGGAAATACTGTGTGAAAAGCTCCTCCCACAGTCTGAGCAGCGGTAGGGTTTCTCTCCCGTGTGAACACGCAGGTGTCTTTGTAGACTGCTCTTCACGGTGAAGTTCATTCCACACACGGCACAGTAATACGGTTTCTCTCCCGTGTGAACGCGCAGGTGTCTCTGAAGCACAGTCTTTCGATTGAAACTCTTTCCACACTCCGAACACTGAAAGGGTTTCTCTCCTGTGTGAATGCGCTCGTGTTCTTGGAGGCTGCTCTGCACTGTAAAACTCATTCCACACTTGGAGCAGGAATAGGGCTTCTTTCCTGCATGAGTGCGCTGGTGCCTGTGGAGGACAGTCTTTCGATTAAAGCTCTTCCCGCACTCGGAACACTGAAACAGTCTCGCCTCGGTGTGAATATGCTTGTGTTCTTTGAGATGAGTCAGTTGACTGAATTTCATTCCACACTTTATACAGTAGTAGGGCTTTTCTCCTGTGTGAACGCGCTGGTGTCTTTGGAGGCTGCTTTGTGCGGTAAATCTCTTCCCGCACTCCGAACAGTCATAGGGTTTCTCTCCTGTGTGAACGCGCTGGTGTCTCTGGAGATTGCTCTGCACGTTAAAGCGCTTCCCACACTCCGAGCACTGGTATGGTTTATCTCCTGAGTGAATGCGTTGGTGCACTTGGAGATTACTCATTCGGTTAAAACTCTCGCCACACTCTACGCACATATACTCCTCTCCTGCGTGAATGCGCTGGTGCCTTTGGAGACTGCTTTTGTCAATAAAACTCTTTCCACACTCTGAGCAGTGGTGAGTTTTCTCTTTGGTGATATTTTTCTTCATTTTTCTTTGAGATCTTTTCTTGTTGACAGTGTCGGATGATGGTTGCTGTTGACTTCCAGAGCTGCTGGATGCCACTGGCTCACATGAAGTCTCTCCAGGGTTATGGTTTATTTCTTCTACCATCTCCTGGTAAAAAGGAGAAAAGTACAATTTAATTTCAAGTGCAACAAAGGTTTGATAATGACACGGTGGTCATGAATAATATAGTCAAGTCAAAGTGGTTGTATCAGTTGCTGGCAGTTTGACTAAGATGACCTCTAGTAAGGAACTTTTTGAACTTTGGAACAAAGGTTTAGAAACTGTTACAGTAACTAAATTTTTAAGGGCAATCATTCAGATGTCTCTCTTTTTGACCCTCAATATCATTAACAAAGCTAGATTATTTGAATAATGGTATCATAAAAAACTGCACTCATTTACCAATGGTTATACACAATGGTTATGAAGGTTACTAGGTCAAATAAACAAAAGCATGATATGCCATGTATTTCTATATACATTGACATGCTATGTCAACAGAATATTGTAATTTGAACAGTTTGAACAATTTCTTACTGCTGTTTTATATATCAAAGTCGGATTTTGCTCAGAAACAAACTGGATCATCAATACTAGCATTACATACCAGTAATCCAAGCATGAAGAAATACTGACCTACTACCTTCTCACAATCATGAATGGTTAGCATATTCATGA
The DNA here is from genome assembly GCA_024036415.1 of Prochilodus magdalenae. Taxonomy (NCBI): domain Eukaryota; kingdom Metazoa; phylum Chordata; class Actinopteri; order Characiformes; family Prochilodontidae; genus Prochilodus; species Prochilodus magdalenae. The sequence goes on along the minus strand of JAMWET010006969.1, from coordinate 46,846 downwards.
ATTTCTTTCTTGACACATGTAGTGGAACATGTATCAACATGGCAAAATTCAAGTGGTTATTTCTTTTTATTTGTGTATATTTTTGAACATACAGATATATTATTCTTGTAATTATGCAGAGGCAAAAAAAAACAAGTCGTTCATAAAGTTAGAATATCATGAAAAAGTTGATTTATTTCAGTAATTCCATTCAAAACCTGTATATTATATTCATTCATTACACACAGACTGATATATTTCAAGAGTTTATTTCTTTAAATTTTGATGATTATAACTGACAACTAATGAAAATCCCAAATTCAGTATCTCAGAAAATTTGAATATTGTGAAAAGGTTCAATATTGAAGACACCTGGTACCACACGCAAATCAGCTAATTAACTCAAGACACCTGCAAAGGCCTTTAAATGGTCTCTCAGTCTAGTTCTGTAGGCAACACAATCATGGGGAAGACTGCTGACTTGACAGTTGTCCAAAAGACGACCATTGACACCTTGCACAAGGAGGGCAAGAAACAAAAGGTCCTTGCTAAAGAAGCTGGCTGTTCACAGAGCTCTGTGTCCCAGCACATTAATAGAGAGGTCAAGGGAAGGAAAAGATGTGGTAGAAAAAAATCAAGGTCCCAGAGTCTGGAGGAAGAGAGGAGAGGCACAGAATGCACGTTGCTTGAGGACCAGTGTAAAATTTCCACAGTCAGTGATGGTTTGGGGTGCCATGTCATCTGCTGGTGTTGGTCTACTGTGTTTTCTGAGGTTTAAGGTCAACGCAGCCGTCTACCATTAAGTTTTAGAGCACTTCATGCTTCCTGCTGCTGACCAACTTTATGGAGATGCAGATTTCCTTTTCCAACAGGACTTGGCACCTGCACACAGTGTTAAAGCTACCAGTACCTGGTTTAATGAACATGGTAACTTAATTGGCCAGCAAACTCGCCTGATCTTTACCCCATAGAAAATTTATGGGGTATTGTGAAGAAGAAGACGCCGCATTTCTGCAGTAATCCGGGCAAAAAGAGCCCCAACTAAGTATTGAGTGCTACACATGCTCATACTTTCATGTTCATACTTTTCAGTTGGCCAACATTTCTTTTTTGCATTGGTCTTGCTATATAAGTGATATTCTAATTTTCTGAGATACTGAATTTGGGGTTTTCATTAGTTGTCAGTTATAATCATCAAAATTTAAACAAATAAACACCTGAAATATATAAATCTGTGTGTAATGAATGAATATAATATACAAGTTTCACTTTTCAAATGGATTTTTTTGAATTTTTTGAATATAATTGACCAGCACCTGTATGGGGTGATTAGTTACTAACTCAAAACAAACTTGCATTGTTCCAAATAAAATGTTCATACGTAAACCAATTATGGACAGGTTGTCACAATGGCCCCACATGTAGCATTTTCAGTTCTGATAGCATTAAAAAGGACAATTAATATACGAAATTATACTATACTCTCATACACAGTGATTACTATTATCAATATTGTTGTGAGATATCTGGCTCAATGGATGAATTTATATTCATTCAGTGTTGCAGATGTTATCTCTTAATGGTAACCTATAAACTGAAAACAAAAGAAGCCCTAGCATAGAACCTAGAGGAACACCATTTTTGATCTTTGATCGCCAGAGCATTCATCATTTATACTAACAAATGAATAATTGGTCAAACATCAACTAAACCAGGATTTGACTTAATATTAGCAGTTGTTCATTGATTTTCAAAATGAAATGGCCTTGATATGACAGAGCATAGTTAAAACTACAGAGCATGCAGTTAAAACTACATCCTAACAAGAAAGAGCTCCCATCACCCCTGTTTTATAAGAACTGCACTGGCTACCTGTATGGTTTAGGACACTTAAGTGACCTTAAAGCACACTATACATGACCTAACACCTGCATTATCTCCCAGGATGTCTGAATGTTCTCTGTGTGATAAGCTCAATTCCGCCTTGTACAGTCATTTCCTGCGCACACTTTAGCACTAAATGTATCTCTTTAGCATTTGTTTGAAATTCACACCCTCTTTTAATACAGCGATACAATAGAATTGTGGTAAACAATGCATAACTGTTTGTATTTATCCACTTGTTCCTAGTTTGTAATATGCTACCAACAGATCTGTACCTTCAAAAGCGTTTCTCTTTCCAACAGCTCTGGAGGAGCACAAGGAGAGAGACTTAAACTACTGATAGAAGCTACAGAGCCAGACCCACACCAGATAATATTTAAGTTATTTATATGGTACCTGGTTTCTGATCAACTTTGTCTAATGTGAAACAAATGGCTAGTAGTTCATACAAGCAGTCCATAGTTTGACCAGAAACCACCGGGCAGTAATAGCACCATTTACAGCTCTGTGGTTATGGCAAAAACTGAGGTCTGTGATTTGCACTCGCTAATGAGTAGTCATGCCAAACTTCAAATATGTTATCCAGCCCTCCAACCAGTGAACATACATTACGAACTCCTGCTGGATAACTCATCTATCAAACCCACCCCATCACAGTCTACATGTTTTGAGCCTAAAGTAGCTTTGTAGTCAAAACCTATAGCTCTGAGACTGAAAGAGTCTGAAATTGTCTCCTGCAACATGGGACATTAGACACTTACCAAAGAAAAAAAGTTTGAGGAGCAGATTATCATGCATGATATCTTGCTCTTAGTTCAATTTGATGTATCGGTTTATACTCTGATGATGTTAGCCACATTCTACAGACAGTTGTGGATCAGTTATTGGGGGTTAAGAGACCATCACTTGCTATAAACCCTGCTGATATTATGTACACAATGTCCAGTAGGAAAACACCAGGTCGAAGGGATGTAGCTCAAACAAACGTTCATCCAATTTGTGCACACCAACATTATACACATAATCAAATATATATACACGATATAAATATTATATATGGGAACCAGCATATTTGCCCAGAGTCCTTAAAACAGCTTCTGAGGGCTGGCTGTGTTCTGATGCAAGCTGTCCTTTGCCTGTCCTAAATGTCATACGTCCCTAAGAATCCACATCCAAGCACAACCGGACTGATCCCTGAATAATCTAAACCGACATCAATCTCTCTCTTTGTCTACGTACCAAACATACAGCTGTATTAGTAAAGGCTGGCTTGTTTACAGAGTGCTATTAGCAAGTTAGCATGTTAGCATTAGCATGTTAGCATCACTGCAAACCATAGTCAGTCCTTTAAACCATCCTAAAGGTGCAAAAAAAAACAGGAACGGGTGCATAAGACCGTCCAGCTGTCCAAAAACAACAGTAGTACTTACAGCAGACATGAAGCTCGGAGGTTCCAACAAAGATAGTAAGTGTGTTTGTCAGACAAGTCTCATACACTTCTCCCTTCTTCTTCGTCTTTTGTCTGAATGGCACCTCCAGCCAACATGAGGCGAATTACTGCCACCCACTGAGCTGGAGGGAGGAGTGAGGCGACTTCAGAAGAGCAAGACTGCTCTCTAGAGCCTCTAGTAAATTGTGGAAAATGTGTATTGCAACCCCCACCAACCCCCCCAACTGATGACCCATACAAAGGTAAGCTTTTCCGTGAGAGGTCTTTGCAACCCTGCCAATTTAACTGCATCCAATGAAATCCCCTTAGGCAATGCAGGCTTGTTGGTCGTAACATGGTGCTGCACTTGGTTGGTGGCACCGGTATGTCATACTGTTATCTTTTGGAAGTAAAATGGCTGCAGATGTTCAACTGCAATACTGGATAAAACCCCAACAATGACAGCTGAAAGGCGGCTTGGTGTTGCAGAAGCTCAGTTCTCACTGGTTAAAATCTCAGGCAACAATCATGTATAGACACACCGTAGTGCTGCACAGTATGTAGGCTGTTACAATATGTAGTGATGGTTGTAGACTGTATGAATGAATAGCTCTCCTGTTAGCCACGCCCCCTGGAAGTACTCTGCCAACTGCAGCGGCGAGCCACTGTTAATCTCCAACAACAATCTTGAATACCTCTTCCGGCCCATGACCTGGATGTGGTTCTCTGTCATGCATGATTTCCAATGGAGGAAGGCCATCAGCATTCTGATGGACTTATGTAAAGCAGAGAACCCAGGAGTACCTGTGATTTCAGATGGGCCCAACAGCTTGGGTTCTTGGTTTATGCTGGCTCCTTGTAGTCACAGAAAGGGTGGGAGAAAAAAAGTCCTATTCATATATGCTTTGAGACCTTTTTCGCACCAGTAGACACATACCACAAACATCCATAGGAAAACTCACCTATCATTCCACTCCCATCACAGTCTATTCACACTCATGCTGTAGAAGAGAGAGGGAGAGATCAAGAGTCGTCAGCCTTTAGAGATTTTCCACCCCAAGGCCATCAGTCTCTTAAACAGCTCTATTCGCACCCACCATTGTTCTAAAAGCGAATTGTCAGCGACCAGCAAACCCCCAAACAAACATTGTCACCCTTTAATGAAGTAGTTTGGTCCTCATAACCTGGTACATTACAGGCATAGCTTTAACAATAGCGTTTAGGAGTTCTGGGGTCAATGAAACAAACAACCAACACTGCAACAATATTTAACCAGACTACATTCATATCTGCTATTATAGTTATAACTGTAGTAAACATGCACAGCTTTCAGGGCCAGTTTATAAATTATATCAGCATGCATTTTGGAGAACATGAAATGCCAGAACAGGAGCATTCAAACCCCATTTGGAGGTGATCAGACACGGATCTATGGCACACTAAACCCAAGTGTAAATGAAATGGAATCTTCTCAGAGATTATGAAAGTGTCAGTGTTGACTAGTAATAGGAAAAAGTAACTGAAAGTCAAACAGAATCAGATCAACCGTCCTTCAACCATTTGACAATTATTTACCCAGTGCAGAGTTCTACTATACTCTAACCTTCTTGTACTAACTAGGACATTTTCTCTGATGAAACAATAAGCATTGCTGTAAGTTGCTCTGGATAATAATAAATGTAAATAAGATTTATTTTCTGTTTTGTTTAATCAAGTAAAGCTCAAGTGTATTTCCCCATCATCAACGTACTGGTAATATACTCAGAAGTGTATTATTTTAATACTTCCTGGAACTACATTGGCCCATTTTTTACTTTACTGTAACATATAATTTAGGGGTAAGAGTAGTAAACTTTGAGTACACAACTAATTAATAATATTATTATAATTATTCACACACAACTTTTATTTTGGAATGTAACTTCACCCTGAACAGTACTAGAAGTGAACCTATGTATGCACTACTAGTATGTTATATTACAAATGTATGTAATTCTAATTTTAGTATGTGATTTTCGTTATTAACAGTAAAGATTAGGGGAAACAAATCACTTACAAGTTTATCTTTTACTGTAACTGTTCTGTGACCTCTCCTAAAACTTTACTAATGATGTACTTTGGCCTAGAGACACAAACAGACAAATTTGCAAGAGTGCAACACAAAGCTCTTTATTTATACACTAGTGAACAAAAATATAAACCAAACTTCTTTCAGGGTCTCATATTTCTCTGTATCTTTAGACCAGCCTCGTTTTCCAGCCATGAAACTCTCTCCCCTTCATACTAGATACAGTCAGATTCCCCATGCCACAATACTTCTATCCCATTTTGTAGTTTATGGAAGTACAAGTTTAAAGTATGCTTGTAGGCATTTAAGTAAACCTAACTTACTTTTTATTTTCTACTTACTGTAAAGTATACTACCAGGTTTCTGCATCATGTTTTATATTTGAAATATGATTTTAAGTAGTAAAAAAAAGAGCAGAGATTTGACCACTGAATAAAAACAATAGCCCCAACCCATGTCCTATTCCTCTCAAATGTTATCCTCTCAAGGTATGCTACTTTTCCATGTCTTAACCAAGTATATTCAAGTTTAATCAAACAGTGTGTGGCGAAGCTCTAGCAAATGGCCTTTTGGGGACAGACAGTGCAAATCGGCGCTTACCCCTCTTATTTCTTAAACTCACCTTCTCTTGCTATATATAAGATTACCCAAAAACACTTCTGGTCAGACAGAACCAGACTGAACCAGACCGAAGACTCGACTGGACCTGACTAAGAACCTAAGCCTGGTGCCTGTACATGATTCTGTATAAACTTGAATGAGACTGGACCCCACTGGACAGGACTTGCAACCTAAGCCTGGTGCTCATGCATGATTCTGCATGCCTGTGAAAAAGACTAAGCTCTACATAACCATACATCTCTGTTTGTGCAAATAAACTCGAGACAATGCTGAATCTCAGCACTAACACCACCATTTAATGTCATACAGATTACTTTGTGTTTGATTAATTGAACTTTCATACAATCTAGAAACAAGTGGAGGTTTGAGACAAGTGATGAATCAGGTTCAATGCACAAATTTACATTTAGTTTAAATGAAGCATGCAGTAATTCAGTTTGGTGTTTAGGTAGCTAGCCGATAAAACAACAGGTTATTACTCTGTGCCCTAACTGCTGCATAGAAACTACTGGTTAATTGATAGAATCCTTCGCATTCAATTACAAGAAGGCAATGGCTACACAGCTTCTTGGACATTTTCTCACTTGAACTCTCAGTTGCTAGTATGCATGGATCAAGGCTAGAACATATAATAGCTGGTGTAGCTCAGCGGACAACACCACTAAACACCAAGTAGCCACCACCACATGTGGGAGACTGGGGTTCGAATCGTGGTCTGGGTGATTATGCTGTGCTACACCAATAAGAGTCCTTGGGCAGACTCCTAACACTACATTGGCCTACCTGTGATATGAATACCCTCATAAGTTGCTCTGGATAAGAGCGTCAGCTAAATACTGTAAATGCATTAAGTCAGGGGAGATGGCAATTCACTCTGCACTGTGACCCTGTCATTTTTATTTTGTATTTGCACCACCATCGTGGGGGCCAGTGGCGCAATGGATAACACGTCTGACTACGGATCAGAAGATTCTAGGTTCGACTCATGGCTGGCTCGTCTCCTGTTGTTTTAAGGGGCAGTCGTGGGCTGGAGGTTAGGGAGCTGGCCTTGTGCCCGGAGGGTCGCCGGTTCGATTCCCTGAACTGACAGTAATGACTGAGGTGCCCTTGAGCAAGGCACCTAAACTGCTCCCCGGGTGCCGTGGATAGGGCTGCCCACTGCTCCGGGTAAGTGTGCTCACTGCCCCCTAGTGTGTTCACTAGTGAGTGTGTTTGTGGTGTTTCACTTCACAGATGAGTTAAATGCAGAGACTAAATTTCCCCACTGTGGGACTAATAAGGGATTTAAATCTTAAAACACAGAGGAGGGTGGGATGATCTGAATATTTTCCTGCAGTCTGACAATTATTGATAAGTTCTGTATTTCAGGCAATCTATAAAAAAAATAGTTCACAAAAAAAAAAACAACAACAACAATGATGGCTTGTGATCCAAAAGCTGTGCTCATATGCAAAGTTTAGGTTGAGCAGGAAATGCAAAACTCCCTGTCCAGACTTTACAGAGTTAAAAGGGGAAATAAATGAATGTAAAATAAAGGGAACATCTCAGCATTTTTAAAGATGGTAAAAATCTGTGAATATTCCTAAAATATCATATTTAAATTGGGTATCACAGCAATTTAAATGTTTCCATGATGGCTGTGTTTTTATTCATTGGTTTATTGATTTAATGGAGTTCCAGTAGTATGCAGCATGAGCATAGTCTTTAAATGGAATGGATTGAACAGATGAAGTATTTCTGTATATTAATCTGCATGTAAAATAAGTGCATACCTTTGTGGTTTATTACCATGTGCACAAAAACATTATTAAAAAATAAAAAAAAATATTATTCTTGTTTATCATTGTAACGGAGCTCTCGTCCGTTCCATAGAGAGCATTTATGATGGACAATGTTGGAACAAAAACACAGACAACTTCCATAGTTTTAAAGACTCTTTTTATTCATACCCCCATGGCCGCGGCGGCGCCGGTCAAACACACCTCAAACACACTTTTCTGGACTCTGAAAAACAAACACAAACAACTGCAATTATCTTGCACTATTCAGGGTGGCCAACTGATGGTGTAGGGAATTTTGAAACATTATCTATGCATATTTATCTGAACTAACCGTGATAATGTCTGTTTAAAGGAGTTACCTGTTTGTTACAGCATGCCGGCAGCCTGCCATACATCGTCAATGCCACACCAGTCACCCCATCCACTACTGTGTGGAACCTTGGTGTTCTGTTTGACCCCTGCCTCAGTTTTGTTTACCATATCAAATCTCTGACAAAGTCTGCCTTTTTTCATCTTCGTAATATTGCTAGGCTCCGCCCACTGCTTACTTTGAAAGATGCTGAGACTCTGGTTCATGCATTTATTTCATCTAGGCTAGATTACTGCAATGCTCTGTTCCATGGTCTACCCTCCAAAACCCTTCGCCCTCTACAGTACATTCAAAACTCCGCAGCCAGAGTCTTAGTCCGCACCAAGAAATCCGCACACATCACCCCCATCCTTCAGCTACACTGGCTACCAGTTACAGAGCGCATCCATTATAAGATCCTTCTCCTGACCTTTAAAGCCCTTCACGGACTAGCACCCACCTGTCTGTCAGCCCTCCTTCATCCTTACGTTCCATCACGTCAGCTACGGTCCTCTGACTCTGGTCTCCTAGCTGTTCCTAGGTCCAGGCTTTCCTCTATGGGTGGCAGGTCATTTAGTGTTGCTGCCCCCACACTCTGGAACTCCCTACCTTCATGTATACGCACTTCACCCTCTCTTTCCATCTTCAAAACTCACTTAAAAACTTATCTTTTCTCTAAACATTTTCATTCTTCAAGATCTTTTTTTTTTTTTGTTGGTTTATTTTTGTAAAGCGTCCTTGGGTTTGTGAAAGGCGCTATATAAGTGTAAATTATTATTATCATTATTATTATTTATCAAAGGTTTTATGGTTTCTTTTGGGCAGATTAAGGAGGATGTTTCATGTGAATGTTAAAGGCTTTGTATGTATGTTAATATGTTGAGGCCAAAATTGTTTAATGGAGTTAACATATTAAATTATAGTTAGAACTTGCCAACTTTAACGTAACCTGTAAACTCACCTATAGTTGGGCTAATCCAATAGCCTGATGGTTATTTAAATAGCAGACCCCAGCCATTTTGGGGGAGGACTGGCTTGTTGACAGAGTTTAGTCACATAGATGTGCCAGTTATGAAACTGAAATGAAAAGGAAAAAACAAGGCAGTGGAATTCATGTGGCCCCCTTTATGATCAGGTTTGACTGTCTTGAAATCTTCTTCAATAGACTCAAACATTTAGTAGTAGTGATGGCCAAGCTCTCTCTCCGATAACTCCGATCACGAGGCACATTAAAGATTAAACGGAAATGATAAACCTTTCTAATTTTACAATCAGCTTTCACGGTTTCTCCGCTTTAAGAGCGTCACTTCAAAATCTTGATATCACCACTGATTCCGACATGTACTTAACATATATCACACCTTACTTTCAGATCAAAACATCGCCAGGTTTACTGCACTGCCTAACATGACTCCATTTCCCAGAAGTGTTGTTACGCATGTGATGAGGTCAGCTGTATTGCCCATCACCATTTATGTTTGTGTACAATTATTACTACCTGTTGTTACTGGTCCAGCATGTTCTCTACAAAGAGAGAGCCAAGCAGGCTGAGCTCACTTTTGAGCGTGCTGGAGGGGCCCACAGCAAGCTCACGTAAGGGGTGAGGTTAGACCGGTAACCTGTGATGAAAAACGGTTGGGAAGGAATAAATGTGCACTGTAACTGTAACAGCATTTAGTAGTCAGATATATCCAGGCCTGTGAGGATCATTTGGATTTTGACCCACTCAAACCCCTGTAAAACTGAATGGGTTGTTCCAGGTCTAGAGGGGCAGGGCTTGACATACAAGAGGGAGGGAAAGGGATAGTATGGGGTTCTTAGCTCTGATTTACTCTCCTCATGCTGAGAGATCAAGCAATAGGAGTAGAGTTAATGAGGGAGAGCTAACCTGCCGGAGGCATCCTCTCTTTTTCCCACCGTCTCTGCCACTCAGCCTTAACTAACCCGGTGACTGTGTGTGTTCCCGCCAGAACTCGGATTCATGTTTGTCTTTAAACCTACTTACTCAACCCAGCTGCCCGGGTTATCATTTGACTACTTAATTTCCTGACAATTAATTTGACTTTTTTATGCTCCTACAGGAATGGCATCTTGATGCATGGCATCTTGCTCCTGGTCTTGATTCCCACAGCTCCATCAGGAATTAAGAGGAATATAATAAACATAAGATTATGGCACCCAGAAGAAGGAATGCTATCTGATACTCTTCACACAAACCAATCTCAAAAACCAACCCAAGAAAACACAGGAGAAGAGAGAACTCACCAGTGCTCAGAGTGTGGAAGGAGTTTTACTGACAGATATAACCTCAGAAGACACCAGCAAATTCACAAAGGAAAGAAGCCTTATCTGTGCTCAGAGTGCGGAAGTAGTTTCATTGACCAGTGTAGTCTGTGAAGACACCAGCACATTCACACAGGAGAGAAACCCTATCAATGCTCAGAGTGTGGACAGAGTTTCAATCAAAAGAGTCATCTCCAAGACCACCAACATACTCACACAGGATTGAAACCCCATCAGTGTTCTGAGTGTGGAAAAAGCTTTACTGACCGCCAGAATCTCCAGAATCACCATGCATAGGAGAGAAACCCTACTGCTGCTCAGAGTGTGGGCAATCTGTTAAGACTCCAGAGCATTCACACAGAGCATCAACCTCGACCTAACCACCTTATCATGCAAAATAGACCTAGAAAACAGTGTCACAGTATCAGTGCAAAGAAAATGATCTCACTCACTGTCTCTTTAACTCTAACTCCTTCAACTTATCATCTTACTCATCATCATTTTACTCAGTTCTTGTCATTTTCACTCACCGTTTCACTGTAACATTCATGCACAGGCCTGCCCAGAGCCTCGACCTCATGGAACACCTTTAGAATGAACAAAAACAGAGTTCGCAAACCAGGACTCCCCAACATCACATCATTTATTTTCCTTTTTTTTGGAATGAATGAATGGTCAAAAAATTTCACAGACACTTGCTGTTATAGCTACAATTCAATATTAATGCCTATGGATTTAAACCTGGACAGTTTGTGTCCCTATACTTTTGGCCATATCGTGTGTGTATATAAATACACACACACACACACACACACACACACACACACACACACACACACACACACACACACACACACACACACATACATACATACATACATACATACATACATACATACATACATATACACACACACACCAGTCACTTCATTAGATACACCTGTTTATATCTGAACTCACTGTACATTTGATCAGTTCCGTTACCACATAGGTGCACTGTAGTCCAGCTGATTCCCTGCACACTTTATCCCCCGTTCACCCTGTTCTTTAATTGCCCCCACAAGACCACAGAGCGGTGGTCGACCATTCAGTGAGACTGATGTGTTGGTGTAACTGGATCAGACACAGCAGTGCTGCTGGACATTTACTGTCACTGCTGGACTGAGAACAGTCCACCAAACAAATCTATCTAGCCAACAGCATCCTGTGGGCCCTGATAAAGGACTAGAGGATGACCAACACAAACTGTTGGGGTTAGTCCACATCTACAAGGTGGACTAGCCAAGCAGGAGGGTCTGGAGTTGACACAGTGTTTAAGCAGTCGGGCAACACTATTACGTCTGATCCACACATGTATCAGTGCAACACACCCCAGGTACCCACTAGTACCACCACTAGTAGACAAAGTAGAACAGCAAGCATGGGCATGATAACATTTAAATAAACTTTATTTAAATGACGTTTGCTTTACTCACCAAGTCAACATGATTTTAATATTACCCATAACAAAGTCAGGAAATGTTATAATGTCCCCAACTTTTGATGATCCCCTCTAAAAAGTGCAATTCGAATGTTCAGCACTTCCACTACCTGTCCTCCAGGAGGAAAAACACCTGATGATTTTGTAGACTAAAACTGTTTACATTGACTTGCTGATCTGCTTCTATGGGGTTAGGAACAGTAAAGGTATAATGCAGATGTCTCACTCTGCCTGCTCCTTTCCAGCTTTCTCTCCTCTGTGGATACGACAATGTCCTTTGAGATGCCCCCTTTGGTTAAAACTCGATCACATTTTGAACACTGATATAGCTTCATTCCTGTGTGAATGTGCTGATGGGATTGGAGTTGAGTCTTTGAGATAAGTGTTTTGATTAAAAGTCATTCCACAGTCTGGACAATAATATGGCTTGTCTCCTGTGTGAATACGCTGGTGTCTTTGGAAGTTACTCTGTACACTGAAACACTTCCTGCACTCCAAACACTGAAACGGCTTCACTCGAGTGTGGGTGCGCTGGTGGACTTTGAGATTACTGTCATTATTAAAATTCATTCCGCACTCTGAACAGTAAAATGACTTGTCTCCTGTGTGAATGCTTTGGTGTCTATGAAGATTTCCCCGATCAGTAAAATGTTTTCCACAGTCTAGGCACTGATACAGTTTCTCTCCTGTGTGAATACGCTGGTGTCTTTGGAGATGACCCTGTGTAGTAAAACTCAAATGGCATTTGCTGAGTCCTGCAGTGTCTTCTGGACACTGTAGATTCACAAGTATTTACCTGGTGGAGAAAAAAAGAAGGAACATTTTAAATGTCAAATGCAACGAATATTTGATAAACACAGATTGCACATGATTAAATAAGTGCTGTTTTTAAAGAAGACTTTTTTTAAAACAACTACATTTTTTAGATCATTTAGTCCATAATTTAATTATTTTGTATGCAAACGCTGATTCTCTCACTGCATTTGCACAGTATGCATAGTAACAACAAAAAAAACAAACAAAAAACAAACAATCCAGAACCCAATCCCCCTTCCATTCAGAAGGAGGATTAGGGAAGGCCTAATTGTTGGTCTGAGCTTTTTTAAAACAGCCCTATGATACGCTATACAAAATGAGCAAGTGAGTTGTAGATGTTCATTTGACTTAACAGGTAAACAGTTATCTACAGAGAAAACTCAAAAAACAAGAAAGGAAAAATTGAAGCACACTATTTAGATAGCAAACAACAAAGCATCCACAACAAAGCATGACCATGTGACAGCAAAACAGTGTACGATCTGGAATTAAGTGGCGCATCAAAGAACGTAAAGAGTGACAAGGCAACACAAGGCGGATAGCCTGATCTATCCTGTGGCTTAGTGCCCAGGAACATAGCCCTACAAATAAAAATGAAGAGGCTGAATCATTCATAGCACTGCTACACCCGTTAATCCCAAATATACTATATACAATAGAATTAAAAATAAATAAATAAATAAATAAACACCAAAGAGGGCAGTAACTGCATTTGGGGTAAGAGAAGTCCTAATGTTGTCAGGAAAAGATTCCTAACCAACAGTCGTCTCTGACTTCACATCTACAAGGTAGACCAGCAAGGTAGTCTAATGGAGTGGACAGTGAGTGGACACAGTGTTTAAACACATCAGCAGCACTGCTGTGTCTGATCCACTCACACCAGCACAGCACAGACTAACACACCAACACAGTGTCGCTGCAGTGCTGAGAAAGAGCCACCACCCAAATAGTATCTGCCCCGTGGAGGTCCTGACCACTGAAGAACAGGGTGAAAGGGGGCTAACAGTATACACAGAAAGACATGGACTACAGTCTGTAGTTGTAGAACTACAACGTGCTCCTATGTGACAGGTGTATCCACCTGTTATCCAGAACCACTAGTTTGGACCCTCCACAAGAACGAGCTCAACTCCAGTGCATAATCAGGACAGTGGAAAATATCCCTGGATGTGGTATACCAACGCTTAAGGGCATGTTCATATGTGCTATTACTTAAGCTCAGTTTATGTTTAATAATATAAAGCACACTTTAAACATCTAGACCTGATCTTTTAATAACAACCGACACAACATATAATACAGCACAGCCCATCTGAGAGTATCCCCGAACTGCTACTTCAGGAACTGAAGCTTCAGTCTGTCAGTACAACCTCTTTAAACCGCCAGCAGTGAGTTTAACAGACCTTCACAGCTCGTGGGTCCTCAATACAGACACTCTGCAGAAGCTCTGCTCGGGAAAGACAGTCAGTCCTTCAACATGAGGAGAGTTTAAACAGTCCCGCAGTTTACCATTCTCGCCACAGCATCATAACTTTCCTCTCCAACAGCTCAGAAAATCCTACTTTTTTCGGCAGATACAAACGAGACTCAACCACCTAACGCGATACCATCTGCGTCTCAACAATGGCTTGCTCAGGTTTCAAATTAAAAGTCCCCGACCTGAGCTCTTCAACGCTGCTGGCTATATCAGGAAAACAACAACGTTTTGTAAGATATTTGTAAAAACGTTTGATGTATATCTGAAGGGGGCAGTGAAGCTGACATCAGTTATTTTTACTGTTTATCTTAGGGTTGAAACAGCTGCCTGCTGTTTTTTAGAAGTTAGATAGTATTGACAGTATGTCCCGAGTTTGGACATGGCTGATATTTGGCATGATGTAATAGACTTGGACATTTAGCAAGCATGAGTGGTCAGGTTCTTGTAGGCCCTTTTTGACTGTTTAGCAGTTTGCCATTTTATAAATACTTAACGTTCTAAATATAGGGATGTAATCTACAGGGCTAAGAACATATATGGGGGACTTTTAATTTGAAGGCAGCTATTATGAGAACGCCTATAGTCTCGCGTTATAATGTGAAAGCCTTGTTGATATCTGCTGGTTTAGAGTTTAGAGTTATTTTGCTTGAAAAGGAAGAATTGATAAGCTGTTGGAGAGGCAAGCTTTGATGCTGGGGCGAGAATGGTGTAACTGCAGGACTCTTTAAACTCTCCTCATGTTGAAGGACTGACTGTCTTGAACAGAGCTGGTGAAGTGTCTTGAGTTGAGGATCTACGAGCTGTGAAGGTCTGTTAAACTCACTGCTGACTATTTAAAGAGGTTCTACTGGCAGACTGAAGTTTTGTTCTAAAACAGCTGTGTTTTATAGCCAACGTTTCTTCTTCTTTTTTTAAAATATAAGTTTCTTAAGAATATGCTGGTTGTGAACAATATGAGGAGGGTTTAAGCTGATTGCCAGCTCAGTAGCGATGCTGTTAATGATTCTGCTTCTGTATTAGAAGTAGTTGCCCTGAGCCTCTGTGGTTTAAGTCAGTGCTCACAACCCTGGTCCTGGAGACTCTCTCCCCTGCCCTGCATATTTTTAGAGCTTTCCCAGCTTCCAACACACCAGATTCTACTTACATGCCAATTAATAAGCCCTTTCAGAGTTGCAGGGGGGGTATTTTTTAAATATGTGTGACCCGTTCACGGTATTTTCCATGGCAACAAGTGAGGGGCTATATTTGTTTACTTTGTATTAGAACTTCCGGAGTTCTGTCGAGTCGTCCTACCTTATCGAAATGTCCTACCATGGCCCGTGTTTATAGAGAGTGGCAGTAAATCAAAGGAAAAAAATGCAACACGTTTTTCATCGAATTTTTCTGCTTACTGCAGTGATTTACTAGACAAATGGCATTACCATAAATTACTTTATAGGTAGGGTGATTTTATAGACTAGATCACCTTATCACCTTATCAGACAAACTGGCCTATAAAGGATATAGTTGTATGTATGTTACTACTGAATGTATATGATAAGAGGATATTTAAAGAACATTAATGTGCAATATTTGCCTATAAAGGATATAGGCCAGTTTGGCAACTGAAATGGAGCATTTATTACCGACCCACCTTATCACAGTTCAAACTAATCGAACTCCATGTCTTGTATACTGGCAGTCGATTCAGTTCGTCCATTCTTAATCAACTGCTTCATTGCGGTTTTAGTCTTGTAAGAACTTTCACCATTGCTATTTTGTATGCATGTTACTACTGAATGTATATGATGGGAGGATATTTAAAGAACATTATTGTGCAATATTTGAAAAAATCAAATCAAATCAAATAGTAAATCACTTACACTTAAGTAACACTTAAAACAGAAATTATAATATTGCTCTGGCATGCATGTTATACTAGAGCTATACAGATGAAAAATAAAAAAATATACTTAAGATTAGAGAAATCACTCTGTTACCCAACCATTACTAATTATGAACTTTTTTAGTTTGTAGAGCTAGTTAGTTAGGCAGAACACGTTTGTAGTTACATGTGGGTAAGAGTAGGTTAGAACAGCCAGTCCGGACTGCTTACACACTTCTCAAGCATGTTTTCGACGTTTTGAACCAACATGCACATATTTGAACATATTTCCAACAATTTGGAACTAACATGCACTTCTGAAACACGAGCAATATTTTTAGACTTTTGAAGCATGTTTTTGACGATTTTGAACTAACGTGCTCTCTCATGCAACGCTGGACCAGATGGCTTAATATAACATATTTAAACAAAGCAATTAACATTAAAACCACAATGAAAAGTTATAAAGACCAAGTTACCTGACTACACAGAAGAAACGTCCAACACAAGGTAGGATGAATTTATGGGCGTGACAGTATCTTGATGTAATATTGATCTGCGCATGCGTAGTAAGCCTCGGTAGGACAGTTCGATGGGTAGGATGAATTGTTAGAAGACCGGTGCGGCTGCTGAGTACGACCACAAACTTGAACTATGTAGCCTCCTTCAGACTTGACGGCCGACCTTATTGCTCTCCTCCCATGTAACCTTATTCTTTTTTTTTTGGTATTTTTTTGGTATTTGTTGTTGTTAATTTGCCTAACTAGCTAGCCAGCCAAGTAGCTCACAGGAAGTTGTAACACAAAGGGGAAGAAACCAACTCTTGAAAGTGGGCATGGCCAAATATGGTGAATAGTGGGATGATTTGTGTTTCATTGAATGCTTTGATGTGGGTTGTAAGTGGCCACTTTCCTAACCCCAAAAAGGAGGACATCCAACCCCCAAAAAGAGGACATCAAGGAGGTCCAAAAGGCTGTCGGACACAATACTAGAACAGAATCATAACCTAACCTATATAACATGTAAATGACATTTACTCACCTAATTGATGATGTTTGTGACCAAAGCTTACTAACTGACTAGCATTTAGAGGACTGACCTGCGGTTAGAGGGTAGGTGAGTGTTGACGTCACATGACCTTTTTAAACCAATGAAATGCAATGCATGTCTTGACACCGGCATGAGCCAATGGCACACATAATATTGTTGGTGAGTGAACATTTGAAATAGTTCATTCCGAAAAGAGGACTAATAGGCGTCCGTCTAGGTAATGCCGGAAATGTGGCCACCCTAGATGTAAGTTGAGTGACACTTGTAGGAACTGATCCCTGATTTGCCTGGAATAGCTTCGTTTTATGCTTTTTATTCATAGTGACTTTAGAGAGACCATTTTATTAAGTAGATTTCATCTTCTAGTGGTAATCGTATTTTCCTAATTTAAACTAACAAACATGTCATTAGAGTCAGTGGTCATGGTTAGAGTCATTTCCTGATGACTGCCAGAGTGGTTAAGCTGACCAATCATAACACACTGGGCTCATTGGTTCAGGACTTTAGGAGACCAGGTAGGTGTTAAAAAGGGTCAAAATATGCAAAATGCTTAAAAATGGTAGAACAATAAATAATTGTTAATGAATAGTTAACAATTAATGCATATTTAATTTAATAACATGTATGTTTTTATTTGAATTAGAATTTAGTTGCATTAGTTGGTTTTAAAAGTAAGTTTAATTGTGTTGTTAATTATGACAGATTCTTTGATGAACACAACTGACAGCAGTTTGCAGCAGACCACTCGACTGCTTTAATCCCTGACCAAAATAAGCCTTGGAAATTGAATGTTCTTTCTTGTTTTTTGTTTTTTTTCCAGGAGATGCGAGAGAAATTGAGATCACGAGATTTTGTGTAAGCCAATGGTATCCAGATGCTCTGGTGCTCAGCAAATGCCACCTGATTCTAGCCAAGATAACACAATGCAGAAAACATCCAGCCAAGAGAGAACTCTACTCTGCTCCGAGTGTGGAATGTGTTTTACTGACCGGCGTGACTTCCGGAGACACCGACGCATTCACACAGGAGAGAAACCCTGTCAGTGTTTGGAGTGTGGGAAATGTTTTATTGCACAGAGTCATCTCCAAAGACACCAGCGGATTCATACAGGAGAGAAACCGTATCACTGTTCCGAGTGTGGGATGAATTTTAATCAGGAGAGTCTCCTCAAAGCGCACCAGCGAGTTCACACAGGAGAGAAACCGTATCGGTGCTTAGAGTGTGGGAAATGTTTCACTTCCCAGAATAACCTCCACGTACACCAGCGCGTTCACACAGGAGAGAAACCCTACTACTGTACAGAGTGTGGAAAGAGTTTTACCGTACAGAGCAATCTCCAAGCACACCAACGTATTCACACTGGAGAGAAGCCGTATTCCTGTTCAGAGTGTGGAATGAGTTTCAATAATAAGAGTAACCTCCGAGTACACCAGCGTGTTCACACAGGAGAGAAACCATATGCCTGTTCGGAGTGTGGAATTACTTTCTCAATGCATAACACTCTGCAACGACACCAGCGTATTCACACAGGAGAGAAACCGTTTCAGTGTTCAGAGTGTGGAACAAGTTTTAATCGCATGAGTACCCTTCAAAGACACCAGCAGATTCATACAGGAAAGAAACCGTATCAGTGCTCAGAGTGTGGGAAATGTTTTACCGCACTTAGTCATCTCCAAACACACCAGCATATTCACACGGGAGTGAAACCCTATTTCTGCTCAGAGTGTGGAATGTATTTTAATCAGAAGAGTACTCTCCGAGCACACCAGCGCATTCACACAGGAGAGAAACCATTTCAATGCCTAGTGTGTGGGAAACGTTTCACTATGCAGGGTAATCTCCATGTACACCAGCGCATTCACACTGGAGAAAAACCGTATCAGTGCTCAGACTGTGGGAAGACTTTTTCACATAGTAGTGCCCTTAAAAAACACCAGCGTACTCACACGGGAGAGAAACCGCATCGGTGCTCAGATTGTGGGAAGAGTTATTCACACAGTGGTGCCTTTAAAAAACACCAGCGTACTCACACGGGATAGGACAGGGTTAGGCTCAGCCTCCTTACAGGAAAGAAAAGCAGGAAGCAGATCAGCCAAAATACTAGGAAGAGTCTACGGACTGTTCTAGACATATTTGTGATACATCCTTCAATGCTAATCTGGCATCGTAGACATTATTATTTATGTATTTATATGTTGTAAGAAATTGATTGCTTTGTAATATAACTGCTATATGTGAAAAATTAATAAAGTTGGTTGAGCTGGTGATGTACAGTATTTTTTTGAGCACCCTTTTTGCAGCTATAGCAGCTTGGACATGACAGCCCCAGTTTCCTAACAAAACTTTAAATACACAGTGCTACAAATTCACCCACGGTTAACAAGGAGTTGTTTGTTTGGGACTTTTTTTAATTTAGTGCTAAAATTCTGCAAAAATGGAATTAAGAGATAGAGTTGTAAATAAAATCTGTTTTAAATTGGCTTTTGTTCATGTTTGTGCTCTACTTTGTATTTGAAACTGTCAAAGTTCACATTTATTTGAATTGCTGTATAATATGCAGTCATCCTAAGGTTATTTATCTGGGTTAGATTAATTCTGATGCTGCAGGGAATAAACTTATTTGGTTCAGATGGTGACAAGCGTTTGGTGGCAACCAGCTGAGGAGTACAAAGACAAGTGTGTCTTGCCTACAGTCAAGCATGGTGGTGGGATTGGGGGGTCATGGTGTGGGGCTGCATGAGTGCTGCCAGCTGAAGGGAGCTACAGTTCATTGAGGGAACGGTGAATGCCAACATGTACAGTGACACACTGAAGCAGAGCATATTTCCCTTTTTTTTGGAAACAGGGCCGCAGGGCAATATCCCAACATAATAACAACCCTAGTCACACCTCCAAGACCACCACTGCCTTGGTAAAGAAACTGAGGGTAGTGCTGTACCTAAACTATATTAAGCATCTGAGGAACACAAGGTCTCCACCAGCTCCGTGATGTCATTATGGAGGAGTTGAAGAGGGTTCCAGTGGCCACCTGTGAAGCTATAGTGAACTTCATGCCCAAGAGAGGGCAGTTGTGGGAAATAATGATGGGCACAGAAAGTATTGACACTTTGGGCACAATTTGGCCATTTTCACTGTACTCACATTTGTGTCCAGTGGTTTAGACATTAATGCCTGTGTGTTGAGTTTTTTTTTTTGGAGGGCACAGCAAATTTACACTGTTATACAAGCTGTACACTGACTACTTTACATTGTATCCAAGTGTTATATTGTTGCAGGATAGCTGAGTGACGATTGGAAAAACTAAAGAAAACTGGAAGTGCCAATGTCAGGTGGTTTATTTTGGCAAGGTGCCAAGTGCACTGTAGTCGAAATCCCCCCAAAAACAAGTATCAAACAGGAGAAAACACCAAAACTAAAAGGAAGGGGGGGGGACCTCTGTTTTGGGGGAACCCAAAAACAAACATGAATACATACATATCCCATATTCTTATTATCCCATACAAACATAGCTCTTCCAAAGACATATTAGCACCCCCAAGCCAGTCCTCCCCCAAATGTCTGGGGTCTGCTATTTAAATAACCATCAGGCTATTGGATTAGCCCAACTATAGGTGAGTTTACAGGTTACGTTAAAGTTGGCAAGTTCTAACTATAATTTAATATGTTAACTCCATTAAACAATTTTGGCCTCAACATATTAACAAACATACAAAGCCTTTAACATTCACATGAAACATTAAACATTCCTCCTTAGCCTGCCCAAAAGAAACCATAAAACCTGCCCCCCCCTGTTTGGCATGGGAAATGGAACAACCCAATTTTGATCCAACCTCCAGACTACATATCCCATCATACCCCGGGGCTCGGGTCCTTTGATGTATGGCAGGCTGCCGGCATGCTGTAACAAACAGGTAACTCCTTTAAACACACATTAGCACGGTTAGTTCAGATAAATATGCATAGATAATGTTTCAAAATATCCCAACACCATCAGTTGGGCACCCTGAATAGTGCAAGATAATTGCAGTTGTTTGTGTTTGTTTTTCAGAGTCCAGAAAAGTGTGTTTGACCGGCACCGCCGCAGCCATGGGGGTATGAATAAAAATAGTCTTTAAAACTATGGAAGTTGTCTGTGTTTTTGTTCCAACATTGTCCATCATAAATGCTCTCTCCATGGAACGGACAAGAGCTCCGTTACATATATCTTCGGTACTGTCCCATGAAAAGATATAATAAAATATTTACACTTTTATGACATACTGTATGTACAATAAAACACTTTTTAAAAAAAATTACTTGCTGTTACATAAAGTTCTACAATTATCTATTTTAAATAACTGACCACTCCAAGCGCCTCCCATATGGGGACAATACCACTTTCTGTATTCCTACTGTTGATGTGGTAGTTTTGGTTTACATAAGTTTGGAGTTTAATGCCACATGTTCAACTTTGTGTACACAACTGTTGAACACACTTGGAGTGGAATGCCAAATGCTCACCTCTGTATATCCTAAAGATGGGATAGTGGTACATTGTATCAAAGTGTCATATCTTCAGTACGGTCCCATGAAAAGATATAATAAAATATTTGTGAGGTCAAAATGTGAGGGGTGCACTCACTTTTGTAAGATACTGTACATGCAAAGTCACTCCCTTAATGTTATTTATATAAGTTATTTTTTTTATTCTGAAAACTAGAATATTATTAATATCACTGGCACTGGTTATTGTGAATAGCTACAGGGGCGGTAAATGACTTAAAAATTAGCTGCATCACCTATTTATTCTCACTTTTTATCACGACAGTGCTCCAAATGTGTCTATTGTAGCTCAGTGTTTAAGGGCTATAGTACACTATAATACCATTTGGATATCACTGCAGCAGTTGTATGGCGAGGAAGTGAGTTGTACCTGCTATCACTTCAACAAGAAGTAAACACAACTATTGGTGAAATGGCTCCAGTGGCCCCGTTTTAAGTGTTCCAATGTCTGGAGAAAAAGCATTTCAGTTTCCAGGTAAAAAAAAACAGTTATATGTCACCTGGAACTGAATCCTGTAAGATTTTCCAACTGGTATTCTGCTGGAATTAGTTGAAACAATTTATTTACTTATTTTTTTTGAAAATTATTTATTTGCTTTTATTTTATGTTTGTTATTAGTATTATTTATTAGTGTTATTAATGTTCTTTATTTAGTTAGTTTGTTGTGTCCTATTTGGCTGTTGCACGGTTTGTCATTGTAAATAAATAATTATCTGAACATACAGATATAGCCGTGTTAAGAAGGGGGACTTTTAATTTGAAGGCTGAGCCTCTAAGGTGGCCGTCATGACGACGCATATAGTCTCGCGTTAGCTTGTTGAAGTATCGTGTGGTTTCCTACGTTCCTGACAGAGTGAGATTACCGAGCAGAACTGCTGCAGTGTCTGTGTTGAGGACCTACGTGCTGTGAAGGTCTGTTAAACTCACTGCTGGCGGTTTAAAGAGGCTGTACTGACAGACTAAAGCTTTAGTTAGTTTTACAGAGAGGGACACTCTCAGGTGGGCTGTGCTGTAGTATATATGGAGCAGTATTAGGCTGGTATGTTGGGGTTTTTGTTATTATACGCTCAGGTCTGGATGTTAAAAGTGTGCTTCATATAATAGAGGGAGGTTTGGAAGACCAGCATTAAGCTTCTAAAGTGTAGGAGCTACCAGGCAAGTCAACGTCTGAACTCTCTGAATTGAAGTGCAGCATTTGGATTTCTTCCTGAACATGAACACACTAGGTCTCAGGTGAAATTAGGAATCTTAATACACTGGTTAATACACTCACTGTGACACCTCTGTATTAATGTAGTATTCCAGACTAAAGCCAATGGTCATGTCATGACAGTAAATAGTAGAAGTTCCTGACCTTAAATTAGGGAAATCAACACTGTTTAAATAACTGGATTTAGGACACGTGCTTTATATACACCAACAGTTGACTCACAAGCTTATCTGTCAATTCATGTTACTGGTTGGCTGGTAGAGTGTTTTGAGGCTCATCCCAAGCTGCCATATTTATACTACGATGGCGGCGCGTGTCCCACGCAGCAGCTTCACCTGTCCTCCTGTCCTGTATGGATAGGCCGATGGCTAATTTCGCTGGTTCTTGTGACTGTGTGACAATAAAGGTGATTCTGATTCTGAA
Source organism: Prochilodus magdalenae (assembly GCA_024036415.1). Classification (NCBI taxonomy): domain Eukaryota; kingdom Metazoa; phylum Chordata; class Actinopteri; order Characiformes; family Prochilodontidae; genus Prochilodus; species Prochilodus magdalenae. The sequence continues at coordinate 23,589 of JAMWET010006969.1, read as the reverse complement.
GTCTCTGTGAGCCTTGTTTTGTAACATTCAGTCTTTATTTAGCACATGACTTTTTAAATAAGAGCATTGGGAAACTACATGTTGGCAGCGACACAGTGTTCTTCAAAGCATCCTCTGTTTTTTTTTTTTTTAATATACAAGTTATTAGTAAGCAATGTCAGATACCATTGTGAACATATTAAGTCAGAGGAACTCTGAGAACCTAGTGCTATCAAAGCTGTCAAGCTTTTAGTGGGAACAGTGCAGTCCAGTAGTGGTTGAATGCACCAATAGGCCCAGTAGTTTCTCTCTCTCACATAGGTTTCCCTGTAGATCCAAGAAGATTGTTCAGACCTGTTGATCCACCTTTTACTGTATCCTTCTTAAATACTGCATTGGTCCCAAGATTCTGTAAACTTTTTGCAGGGTTCCTCTATTGGCTTGTTTGGGAGGTGCACCTTGCAGACCAGCTACATGCTAAACCCTGCAATGAGCGCTGTGTATGCATTGGGATGGGCTTTATTTGGAAAGTGTTGTTCAGTTACAATGTCCTTTTGTTTGTGCTGTTCTGTGCTAGGCGGTGGGCCAGCAGTGCCATTGTTGATGTCTACAATCAACGTAGAGTGTAAGGGTAGGGTGTCTGCTGCGTTCAATAAAGAATGCTTGCCTAAAGCATGCTGTTTGCTGCTTCTCTTTTTTTGCCAAGATATCACAGTACAAGTATAAGCATGACTTACCCCATCACTGTTTAAGTGATCCAGTGTTTTGCCGTTCTGGAATAATTTGCCAATTGAAAATATGGTACTATAGAAGGTCTACCTTAAGGCCAGCAGCTTTTCCTCCTGATTACTTCAATCCCTGATCAACTTGTGTTGGTCAGTATTTGGTTGTATTTGACACTAATTGCCACCCCCTTTCTCCCTCTTTTTCCCTTATTTTTCTTACAGGAGCTTCTAGAGTAATATATCTTCTAACCGAGGGAGATATATAATCTATCCCTATGGTATTCAGAAGCAGCTCTGGATAATCCAGAAAACCCAATCAAAAGAGAACCTGCCACTGCTCCGGTTGTGGATAGAGTTTTATCTATGGATGTCATCTCCAAAGATGCCAGCACATTCACACAGGAGAGAAACGCAGTGTGTGGACTGAACGTGAATGAGAAGAGTAGTCCCCAAGTACACATTCGCACAGTAATGAAACCGTATTGCTGTTCAGAGTGTGGAATGAGTTTTAAACGGAAGGGTCATCTCCAAACACATCAGCGAAGTCACACCGCAGAAAAGCCGTACCAGTGCTCAAAGTGTGGGACGTGTTTTACTGCACAGAGTAGTCTCCGAATGCACCAGCGCATTCACACAGGAGAGAAACCCTACCAGTGTTCAGAGTGTGGAAAGCGTTTTACTATAAAGAGTGATCTCAAAAGACACCAGCGCATTCACACAGGAGAAAAACCCTATCAATGCCTAGACTGTGGGAAACGTTTTAATCTTCAGAGTAACCTGATAGTACATCGGCGGATTCACACGGGAGAGAAGCCCTATGACTGTTCAGAGTGTGGAATGAATTTTAACCAAAAGAGTCATCTCCAAGTACACCAGCGCATGCACACGGGAGTGAAACCGTACTGCTGTTTGGAGTGCGGAATGAGCTTTAAACGAAAGGGTCATCTCCAAGTACATCAGCGCGTTCACACAGCAGAGAAGCCGTATCAGTGCTTGGAGTGTGGGAAGTGTTTCACTGCACAGAGTAGTCTCCAAATGCATCAGCGCATTCACACAGGAGAGAAACCCTACCGGTGCTCAGAGTGTGAGAAGAGCTTCACCGTCAAAAGTGGTCTCCAAAGACACCAGCGCATTCACACGGGAGAGAAGCCGTATCAGTGCTCAGAATGTGAGAAGAGCTTTTCCGTTAAGAATGACCTCAAAAGACACCAGCGTATTCATACTGGAGAGAAGCCCTATGAGTGCTCCGAATGTGGGAGGAGCTTTATTCAAAAGTCTGTTCTTCAAGCACACCAGCATATTCATACAGGGTTAAAACCGTATTACTGTTCAGAGTGTGGAATGAGTTTCATTAAGCTGAGTAGCCTACGGAAACATCAGCATATTCACATGGGAGGGAAACCGTATCAGTGCTCAGAGTGTGGGAAAAGTTTTTCCTGCAGTGGTGCCCTCAGTAAACACCAGCTCGCTCACACAGGAAAGAAAGGTGGAGACGGGTAGAGGGAGTCAAATATCTACACCGTACTTAAACCTTCTTAAACCCACAGATGCAGGTCAGCCAGCAAGGTGATTAAAGTTACTAGTTGATCTACAGACTCTTAAAGAGTACTTTCATGCTGTGGGATTCATTAGATGAATGGCCTCTTGTTTGAAACTGATATGAGAATGAGGATTTGGAGGTCAGGGTTTTATTACTGAAGTATTCTTGTATTGTAAGTTGTTGGTTGATTTGTAGTAGTTTCATGTGTAAAATATTTACTAGGTGGGTACACACATGGACAAAACTGGTGCTACCCTTCCGTTACAGAAAGAAAAACCACCATGGTAATTTTGCTGCACAGCCTTTTGAGGCAATCATTGCAAGGCAAATCATTGTTGTTCCAACACTGAGCTTTTCTGCTCAGATGAAGTGAAATAGTGGGGATATTGCTAAAGCTAAAATGTGAAAAATTAAAAATGTGATTTTCCAATAAATAGTGACACTTTAAGCCGTAAAGTCACATGAATCAGCTCCTCCGGATCTGATTACTTTGCATACAGTTTTTAACTGCTGTTACACTTACACCATACATTTCACCCACAACACTCCACACACATGCGTCCAGCTCGCATAACGCAGTGGTGATTCTCTTCACAGGACCCAGGTGGTGGGTAACTGGCAATGATTGGTCCCACAGATGGTCAAATCATTGCACATAGTTTTTTAAAGGCTGCTTTCGATGTCAATGTTTCTTTGCAGAACCGTAGGGGACGAAAAAAGGACTTACTGTACTTTTTTTTCTTTTCTCTTGGCTGAAATTTCATAAATGTACTGAAAACATTACGTAAGATTTAAGTAGCTAGACTATGATACTCTGAGTCTCAAACAGTCAAAAATCTCTGTATTGACTTGTTAATAGTTATGTTAGCTATATTTTAATATGCCTTAAAATACTTGCCAGCCTTACGTTTATTTATGAGAGTGTTTGCATATGATACCATAGATATGTCACACTGTGAGCATGCACTTTGATTAACAGTCACATTGAACAGAAATTCAAAACACCAGCAGGGAAAATATAAGAATTGATTCTCCTTCAACTCTTATTGGTGTAGTACAGCTTAGTCACCCAGTCCAGGAATTTAACCCCAACCTCCCACGTTGTGTGGTAGTTCAGTGACAAGCAGTGTTATCCATTGCGTCACACCAACCACCATACCACTATTTCTAAGCTTCATGTCTGGAGGAGACCAGGCACTGCTTATCATCTGTCCAAAACCATCCCTACAGTGAAGCATGGTGGTGGCAGCATTATGCCAGGGAGACTGGTCAGGGTTAAGGGAAAGCTGAATGGAGTAAAGTACAGAGACATTCTTAATAAAAGTCTGATGTAGAGCACTCGGGACCTCAGACTGGGCCGAAGGTTTACCCAAGTACGTGTAGTTTCAGCCTGGAGAACTTCATAGCCACTTGGTTCTAGCTAATGGAAACTGTTCTCCTTCAGTGTTCTGTGTTTATGATAATTTGAATAGACAACAGTGTCAGTCTAATGAATGAGCTTCTATTAAAGACTGGTGGACTGAGAGACACTAGAGTCTCTTCACCTACACTAAGCTGATTTAGAGTCTTGTATCAGAAATGAAGACATTAGAGAGAAATTTCAGGACATTAGAGCCATAATAAATCATGCTCCTGTTACTCTCCATATTTAAGTACATTTGAAGGTGAATACTTTAGTATTCTTTCTCCAGTGGAGGTCTAAAGGGAGGAACCTCTACTTTTACTGGAGGAATATTTTACCCTTGGGTATCTCTACTTGAACTCAAGCACACAGTTTGTTTACATTGGAACTTCTAATAAATATTATTAGCAGTTCCAACGTAAAACACGTGATCTATCCACTGAGAATGTTTTCTTTAAATCATTGCCAGATAGAACTTACAGAAAAACGCTTGTCCCTGTGAGAATGAAGGGCTACACCATCTCATGAGAGCTGGGCCTTATTTATCAAGACATACAAAGCAGAACTTTGAGTGTGGCCAGACAAACTTTCCTTAAACTTCCATAAGCATGTTTTCTGGTCTAATGATTCCAGTGGAATTGATGGGAGGATATAGACATGCATAAGCTTTTCTAGCTTATTAAAAAAAAACACCCTCTATGCACAAAAGTACCACAAGACTGTGTCTGTATTTGTATTTGAACTCATTCAGCCCATTTGTGTAGCTGGGCATTGCGGTAGGATGATAAAAAACCTGACTCACAATTACACAATACAATATTACTTCATCCTTAATGTTAAACAAACACACTATATCTTTTTATCTTGGTGTTTGCATATTCAACCATAAATAATCTGTGAAATTACTTTTTTTTATAAATCCTATTATCTTCCAGCTCGTAAAAATTCATGTAGACGTTCAGTAAGTAATCTCCAGGTCAAAGTCCTCTTTGTAAAAAGCTTGTTGGTTCAAAAGTGCTGTTTTGTACTTTCTCTGACTGTGTTTATATGTGTGTTTGTGTTTATATAGTTCATCCTTTATGTAATGCATCATCTTGTGTAATGCCTATTGCAAAAGCTATTCATCCATCCATTAATCTTCTTATCAGCTTTTTCTTGGCCAGAGTCAGAGTGTGTCCAGAGCCTTCCTGGAGTTATAGGGTGCAAGGCAGGAATAGCCATGGAGGACTTGGGAGGTTAGCTGACATAGTAGCTTGGTTCATTGAGATTAAATAAATTCAGTCATGTTAAATTGTGACTGGGCTATTACATATCATCTTTATTAACAATGTATTGGTGATAATTACTATAATATGGCATTATAATTAATAGGCTTGAGCAAGTTACATAACTTTTTATATTAAATGAAATAAATAAATTAACAAATGCAAACTTTTAGTGGCCTTTTCTACACTTACTATCTGTCACTTCAATCTGGCATCAGAGGACAGTCATATTTGCAACCAACAGTACCAACACTGCAGGGGTCGCTGTCCAACTGCTGTTGGCAGGGTTGATCGGTTACTTTAAATAGCTAAAGATGAGCAGAAATAATTATTATACTTACATCAATACAGGATGGTGTAAAGCAACCAAACACTCTGTCCAAGAAACAAAAGAGCTGCAGCAGTTTAAGAATACATGTTTGCTAAAATCTTTAAATATCATCACACTTATTACATTGTGTTCTAGGTGGAAAAGCAGGGCAGAACCAGCAGGAGGCAAAGCCAATATTTCCAAGTTAAAGAGTGCATGTAATTTAGGGTGCATGTCGAATGATGTATACTATTTAATAGTAGGATAAATCTGAATAAGACTAACAATATTTGTAAATTGCTATAAAAGTCATTTTGAGTGTATTTTTCGTACATATCGTAACCTGAATAAAATGTGAAACTTCTTTATGAAGGTGAGAACTCACTTTAAATTTTGGGAAGCGTGTACATGAATGATTAGTTAGATTATTTAATACCAGCTCAAAGTAAGGTTTGGTAGTAAAGCAATGAATTTAGGAGGAGACTATAGTTAGGAATACTGAAAGTAGCATGAGGTAGCTTTTGAAATCAGTACAGTTGATTTGTCTATGGTGTCCTATTTTAGTCCAGTTTAGAATCAGGATACTCTAGTAGACCAAATGTCCAGACAGGTGAAATTTCAATAAGTTTATTAAACAAAGTCGTATTGAAATACAGTCTAAATGAACTATATGAATTGAATGCAATAGCAGAACACGGATACAATTAATTAAACGACAAAGGAAAAATTTGACAGTCCTTACTTAAACTTTCAGGGTTTGGCTTGCATCTTTGTTTCTAGACCCTGATGTAGCTGGCATCTGTTGGTAATCTGTGGTTGTGGTAGCTCAGTGGGTAACACCACTACGTGTGGGAGACTGGGGTTTGAATCCCAGTCTGGGTGACTATGCTGAGCTACACCAATAAGAGTCCTTGGGCAAGACTCCTAACACTACGTTGGCCTACCTGTAATCATTAACCTTGTAAGTCGCTCTGGATAAGAGCATCAGCTAAATGCCGTAAATGTAATCATTAAAGGATTCTATAGGGATAGAGTCATCATAGCTGATGGAACCTAATGAATTTCGGCAACACAAAGTGAAGCTTCTCAACCAGGTTTACTGCTTTTAGGTTGTAGTGGTTACTGTAATTGGCCATGGGGGAATTGGTGACAGTAAACATGTAGCTGCCAGTGTCTACATTGAATCTGATTGTGCCAGAAAGCTGCTTCAGGGAGGTATCGGTCTTCTGCATCATGTAACAGGTTAGGGTCATGTCCGCTGCTTCAGATGGAGCACTTCATGGACGCTGATTTCCAGTGTGTTTACTGACCTGGTAACTTGAGTTATTCCCGGCTCCATGATGGTCATGGATATGTTGGGAACATCACGATCAGGTATTCTTCACCAGTTTTTTACCAGTGCCGTCAGAGATAAAGCCATTTGGAATCTCTCACTTTGCTGGGGCAATAGACAGGACTTTGGATTATACAAGACTGACCTGAAAGAATGGAAGTAGAAGACAGCCCACAGGTGAAGTTCAAGGGGAGTTATTTTGATCAAATTGATTTGACACATAGGCACTGTTTAAAGTAGATGCCTTTCTGTTGGCTTAGAAGGCGAGGTGCCATTCTAAGCCACTTATAGAAAGGCTTGTCTTTTGGTCTTTTGGCTGGTCTGAAGACCACCGCATCATGGTATTCCTCCCTATTTGTTTGAAGGACAGTGTTGAACACCTGAGTGTTGCTCGCCAAGAACCTGATCTGTATACAGAGTGGATATACGCAGATGCTGAGTCCAGGTCTTCCCTTGGTGCTTTGGTGGAGTTACCATTATGTTGACCTCTAGAAATGCAAGCCAAATGAAATGTAGTTGTGCTTGGGGTGATACCTGTGTTTCTTAGCAGTAAAGTTTACAACCTTGTTTCACGTAAGAGGTCTTAGTAAAGAACCTGGATTTTCGACTGGAGGGAAGAGTTAATCTGGTGAACAATGCATCTTAGTTAACTTGTGTAGTGAAAAATTTAAGCGCATTTCACATATTTGGGTTTGTAGTAAAGTTGGCACAGGCTGTGATGAGAAATAGAAAGAATGCATTTCTGTTTGCTTGTGTGGTAAACATCGTTTATAGTTTTTGATAATAGCAGAATTTTCTTTTTATAAACAGGAAGAATGTATGACGAACTTTTGATTGAGACCATTTTGGTGCCAAGTGTGGTAAACTTGAAGATGTGCCATGGTGTGTTGGTATTGAAAAGATGACTCCGTCAATACTGTCTTGGTCAAATAGATAATATCATTTTTATTACAGACAGCATCGTCCAAGCTGACTCTCTCAAACGTAGACACTCCCAAGGTTTTATAGACTGAACACATATGGAATATGTAAATGGGAAATTTGCCCCACATAACATTACATGTTTTTCCTGGGCCCCAGTCATGGGTCATTTCCTCTGGGCAAAAAATTCCATTCTATGCATGCACTGGAAACTTTCAGATACATTCTATGCATGTACTATGAAAACTTTCAGATACTTTAGTAACCAGTGGGCTCTTCTGATATTGCTACGAGAGTGTGAAGCTATTACACATAAAGTGTAAACCATTGGAACATTTGTCAGGGTTAATGTTTTGAAGTGTTACTTTACAGTGAAATGTACACGTGACAATCAGTAACAGAGACTCAGCTGTTCGGACAGCCAGTGGGAGTTTGGACACATGTCCCCTATGTGTCTTTGGAGATGGCTGGTTGAGTCGATCTGTAGATTAGATTAGATTAGATTAAACTTTATTGTCATTGTGCAGAGTACAGGTACAGAGCCAATGAAATGCAGTTAGCATCTAACCAGAAGTGCAAGTACAGTATTATTTACATAAAGAGCCGTAATAATAAATATATACATATATAAGCATCTCTATATACATATATATGAATGTATGGAGCAGCATTTACAAATGAATGTTTCAACTGTAAGAGTAGTGCAAGTAGACAGTATGTACACAATGAAAATAACATCTGAGGTAGAGATAATATGAGAACACTATGTAAACATGAGTATACAGTATGTAAACATGAGTATACGGTAGGCTTGGTGATGGATGCATTAACAGTACAGAAGGTGCGAGGATGCAGTAGAGGGAGTGCAATGTAAATTAAAGTGCCCGTGCAGCGATCATGAGACACACAGCCTCATGAAAAAAACTGCTCTTAAGTCTGCTGGTGCGGGAGCGGAGGCTCCTGTAGCGCCTGCCAGATGGGAGGAGGGTGAAAAGACCATGATTCAGGTGGGAAACGTCCTTGATGATATTCCTCGCCCTGCCCTGGCAGCGCTTATGATAGATGTCCTGAATGGTGGGTAACTTGGTGCCTGTGATGCGTTGAGCCATTTTCACCACCCGCTGGAGTGCCTTGCGGTCAGCAGCAGCAGCAGTTGCCGTACCATACAGAGATGCCGTTGGTGAGTATGCTCTCAGTGGTACAGCGGTAAAAGTTCACCAGGATCCTGGGAGACAGGTGAACTTTCTTGAGGCTCCGAAGGAAGTAAAGGCGCTGCTGCGCCTTTTTGACCAGAACTGAGGAGTTCAGAGACCAGGTGAGATCACTAGAGATGTGGGTGCCGAGGAACTTGAAGCTGGTCACCTGTTCTACTGCAGCTCCACTGATGTAGACTGGTTGGTGAGCCTGGTTTCTAGACCTCCTTAAGTCCATTATGATCTCCTTGGTTTTCTGGGTGTTCAGTGTTAGGTTGTGGTCATGGCACCATGTAGACAGATGCCGTACCTCATCCCTATAGGCCTTCTCGTCGTTTTCTCTGATCAGGCCTGTCACCGTGGTGTCGCCCGCGTACTTGATTATGGTGTTAGAACCAAAGATTGGCACGCAGTCATGGGTGAACAGGGAGTACAGGATCGGGCACAAAACACAACCTTGCGGGACGCCGGTGTTCAGGCTGATGAAAGAGGAAGGGAGGTTGTCTAACTTAACAGACTGGGTTCTGTCGGTCAGGAAGTCCGAAATTCAGTTGCAAAGTGTTGTGCTGATACCCAGATGGTTGAGCTTGGAGATAAGCTTGGCGGGGATCACTGTGTTGAATGCTGCACTTAAGTCAATGAACTGCATTCTGACATAGGAGTTCTGACAGTCCAGGTGGGTCAGTGCAGTGTGAAGTGCCGTGGAGATGGCATCCTCAGTTGACCTGTTGCTACGGTAGGCGAACTGAGGTGGATCCAGTGTGGCGGGCAGGCAGGATTTCAAGGGAGAAAGAACTAGTCCTTCAAAGCACTTGGAGATGATTGGGGTGAGTGCGACAGGGCGGAAGTTGTTCGGGGCTGAAGCAGTTGGGTGCTTTGGCACCGGCACAATGGTGGCAGTCTTGAAGATGGTTGGTACAGCAGCTTGGGCCAGTGAAAGATTGTTGTATGTTCCAAAAAAAAAAAACACACGACCAGGTACCACATCAGGCCCGGCAGCACTCCGTACATTCACCCTACTCAGCGTACGACGAACATCCAGGGTGGAGAGTGTGAGTGGATGATCGTGGAGTGGCGGATCAGTTTTTGAGGAGACCACCTTGTTCCCCTGGTCAAAGCGAGCATAAAAGTGATTAAGCTCCTCAGGGAGTGAAGCACAGTTGTTGGCTAGTACAGTGCTACGTGTATTGTTTGTATGCCTTGCTACATACGCCGTGGGTCAGAAGAGCTGAAGTGCTCCTCAGTCCGTTGTTTATAGCAGTGCTTGGCCATGGCGATCCCTTTCCTCAAATTAGCTCTGGCAGAGCTGTAAGCCTCCCGGTCACCTGACCCAAAGGCAGCATCTCTAGCTTTGAGCAGGAGGCGAACTGTTCATCCAGGGCTTCTGGTTAGGGAAGGTTATTATTGTTTTGTGTGATGTCACTCTATCCACACAGTTGTTGATATGTTCCAGGACAGAGTTGGCGTAGATGTCAATGTTGATGTGTGAGTCTGTGGTGGCCCAGGCAGCAGGAGGAGGGGTGTGGCTTTGTATGCATTAGCCACGTTGGTGTAAACCATGATGACAGAGTACTTGCACCACACTTTGTTTACATAGATACAGTTTCCTCCACCGCGGGTCTTGCTCGTAGCTGCGGCTGAACGGTCAGCTTGAAGCTCGAAGGACTCGAGGTACAGATCCACTCTTAAACATTGCCATTCTTGGCTGTGTAGGTGACGCATCAGAGCTTTAAATCTCACTTCATGAACGTGTTCCTGAGGAACTATTTTGAAAAGGAGTGGAATGGTCCTTTTTTGGCTAGTGGTCCCGGGCTTTGGGCCCTTAATGTTGCAAAAAAGAAAGAGGAGTTATTTAGGGTGGGAATAAGAGATATAGTGGCGAGTCGGGGTCATTGCCCTTTGTTTTGTGATGTACGAGTTTTGTGGGAAATGTTTTGAGTTAACCTCCAAAATCTGTGGACTGCCTGACTTTTACATAAAGGTACTCACTGCATGGGAAGAGATGCGGCAGTAGCTGTCCTTCATTCCGCATGGGGTTGCCTGCTATTTTGTGCCAGCTACATTTCATGAACCCTAGTGTGGTTTGAGGAGGACGGACACTTTATCCTTTATGGGTGAAGGTGAGGATTTTACAGTGAAGGGACATTTTGTATGAGGCAGTTCCTTGTTTTCTGTCATTGCATTATATATACACATTATATATTTGTATAACATTTTTACGACTAATCTTGTCTCAAACAGCTTTACAGAAAGCAGTCCACAAAGTCCAAGCCGCCCGGGAGCAAGCCAGAGGCACTACATTTATAAAATATTTATATATATTTTTGCTTGTTTGTATGGACTCAGCTGTATTAATAACTGCTATGTCCGTTAGTATAATGTACTTTAGTAAAAATATTTAAATAAAAATATTAATTTTGCATTCAAGTTGACATCTTTATTATTTCTATGTCACTAGGTGAATGGAAACATTTACTAATGCATTAGCAATTAAGTAACTGTTCCATTACACGGTCACACGATTTACACATAACACATTACACATATAAACATAGTACGCAAAATGCCTTTGCTCTGTAGAGAACTTTCGTCCTTTCAAATAAGAGGTAGTTACACCACAAATACAGACAGTGACAAACCACACTCTAAAAAAAGTGTATAAATAAAGTGTATAAAAGTCGTTAATAAATATGGGCATTTATGAGGTATCATAAAACATATTTAATTCATGGATGGGTTTAATGAGTAGGAGTAAGTGTAACTAGTTACAGAGCCAGTCAGAAACCAATAAGCAAACACAGCAGCAACCAAAACTGATAAACCAATCAACCAAGTGATTACAACCAGGAAAATAACCAAGAGAGTAAACCAAGAGACAAAGCACAGGTACTACACAAGATGTACAAACATACTGAATACATCAGGAAACTGAACAGGTTCATATACATGGAGTGATTGGCTGTATTCAAAATGACATACTACTCGTGTACTAAGTCTACATAAAAGTGGTATGTAGTGTAATGGAGCTCTCGTCCGTTCCACATGGAGAGCATTTATAATGGATCAGACAGACAGACAGACAGACAGACAGATAGATACTTTATTGATCCCAGGAAATTCAGACATCCAGTAGCAGATATACAAAATAGACAGAAGTAACAGAGAAACACAACATACAGTGATACAGATAAAGACAAAGATGCAATATGAAGTGTGAAAGTATAAAAATAGAGTCCTTAGTGTCTGTGTAAAGTCCTTTAGTGTCATAATGGAGGTAGTGGTATACCATTTGCTGTGCAAACTGAGAGGATCACTGATGAAATGCTTCAGCCATATAGACCGTGCAAATTGAGAAGATGGATCATGGGGGAACAAAAACACAGATTACCCCTGTGATGATGTAGAGCCACACATCACCAGTGCATGGTATAAGATGTATATACTCACCTGTGACTAGTCTTTACCCATTTGGTGTAAAAGAGTAATGAGGTCGAAACTCAGGCTTTTACTTACTTGGGCTAGGCTAACCTCTGCAGAAGGGGAGCAGGGCACAGAAATTATACAAGGTTGATTATGCATGTAGATGAGTGCACAGTGTGTAATGAGTTCAATCACAACAAGGTTATGACTTGTAAGAGGTATTGATTAACCGATTATTGGATAATTGCTTGTTGCACTTAAAACGATTTTATATTCATTGTCCTTGTTTTACCCAAAGTAATAATGGTATATTCTGGGGGCGGGGCTAATCGAATATAACAGGGTGCAACATGTATAAAGGGAATCCTTTTTGCTCAGACCAAGAGGCTAAAGTGTGGAATGCAAGCTCTTTATGACTTTTAGTCAGTCGATCTGCTTATCTCTGTATATGGAGTTTTGTTTATGTCGTTTTGTTTTTCGTTTAGTGTACGTGCCTGTAAATATGTAAATAGCTGTCTGTCTTGTATAAATAAAAAGGTGAAGGAGAAACACCTTAGTCCTCGTGCCGACCAACTTTTTCCAGGCCCTTAGACCTCTCGCCCGACACTACTCATAGTGTGTGACATACCACTTCTGCAGCATGCAGGGGCTGTGGGCCACACACTATTACAACCCCCATAGTTTTAAAGACTCATTGTATTCATACCCACATGGCTGCAGCGGCGCCGGTCAAACACACCATTTTAGCACTTTTCTGAAATAACCGTGTTAATGTGTGTTTGAAAGGCGTTGACTTACCTGGTAGTCCCAGCATGCCAGCAGCCTGCTACAAGCCAAAGGACCCGAGCCCATGGGTTTGATGGGATATGTAGCCTGGAGGTTGCACTGCAATTGGGTTATTCCATTTCCCATGCTAAGCAGGGGGACAAGCAGGTTTCATCAGAATCAGAATCAGAATCTCTTTATTTCACCAAGTATGTTACACATACAAGGAATTTGTCTTGGTGAGAGCAACACGTATGACAAGTAACAAAAACACAGAACACAGATTATTTACAGTATTAAACTAAAGGAAAATTACACTAAACAATAAATAGGGTAGGGGATAAATAAAAAAAGTAAAAAGTACTAAAGGTAATAAAAAGCTGAAGAAGCTGAGAGATGTGAAACAGATTTAGTTGAAAAATATTATATATAGAAAGTTACAGATGACCTGAATATTTACAGAAAGAGAACATCTGTACAGGTGTGCAAATGGTTCATGGTTCCTTTTGCCATATTAAGGTTCCAGCATGAATGTTTTAATATTAAATGCTTTATATGTTTACTAGAATTTCCATTACATAATAGAATTGTTTAATTGAGTTAAAATATAAAGTTATAGTAAGAACTTGCAAATGGGTGTGAGTGGGGTGTGTACAGTGTGTGGGGTGTGAGTGAAGTGTCTGTAGTGTGTGGGGTGAGAGAGGGATGTGTACAGTGAGTGGAGTGTCTGTAGTGTGTGGGGTGAGAGTGGGGTGTGTACAGTGTGTGGGGTGTGAGTGGAGTGTCTAGTGTGTGAGGTATGAGTGGGGTGTGTATAATGTGTGAGGTGTGAGTGAAGTGTGTATAGTGTGTGGGGTGTGAGTGGAGTGTGTATAGTGTGTGGGGTGTGAGTGGAGTGTGTATAGTGTGAGTGGAGTGTGTACAGTGTGTGTGGTGTGAGTGTGGTGTGTATAGTGTGAGTGGAGTGTGTACAGTGTGTGTGTCTGATGTGGAGAATGTAGTGTGTAGTGTTTTGTGTGAGGAGGTCGGAGTGTGTGTGTGTGTGTAGTGTGTGTGGTGTGTGTGGGTAATGTGTGTGTGGGTGTAGTGTGGGTGTGTATATAGGGTGTGTGTATGTGTGTGTGTAACTGTGTGTGTGTGTGTGTGTGTGTGTATGTGTGTGTGGCCTGTGTAGTACATGGATTGCACTGAGCTGTAACATGTTGAAGGGGATCCTAGTCATTCCCTATGGGAAAAAAAACGGCCGTTGATCGGATTCCGTCGGAAAACCGTAGATCGGATCGCTTCAAAAAGCACAAGCACACTATTCGGGTATAGGATCTACGATCCTGCCAAGTTTGGTGGCTGTAGCTTGAAAACTGTGGGAGGAGATACTGTTTAAATTTTGAGCGCGGAATAATAATAATAATAATAATAATAATAATAATAATAATAATAATAACTAGAAAGGGAAAGTTCGTGAACGAACTTTAAGTTGGCTTGTAAAAGAACGTTGACAATCGTGTGACGTGTGAGATGTGTGGTCTGTGTGTGGAGAGTAGTGTGAGGTGAAAATTTGTGTTTGGTTGAGTGTGAAATGCATGGTGTATGATATGTGAGCTATGTGGTTTGTGATGTGATGTTTGTGTGTGAAGTGTGGGGTATGCTTGGGGTACATTGTGTTAAGTGCGAGATGTGTGGTGTGTGAGGTGTGAGTGTGGACTGTGGTTTAAGGTGTAAGTGGGGTGTGTACAGTGTGTGGGGTGTAAGTGTGTGGGGTGAGAGTGGGGTGTGTACAGTGTGTGAGGTATGAGTGGGGTGTGTATAGTGTGTGGGGTGTGAGTGAAGTGTGTAGAGTGTGTGTGGTGTGAGTGGGGTGTGTACAGTGTGTGAGGTGAGAGTGGGGTGTGTGTATAGTGTGTGGGGAGAGAGTGGGGTGTGTACAGTGTGTATAGTGTGAGTGGAGTGTGTACAGTGAGTGTGGTGTGTACAGTGTGTGAGGTTTGAGTGGAGTGTCTGTAGTTTGTGGAGGGGGTGTACAGTGTGTGAGGTGTGAGTGGGGTGTGTATAATGTGCGGGGTGTGAGTGAAGTGTGTATAGTGTGTGGGGTGTGAGTGGAGTGTGTACAGTGTGTGTGGTGTGAGTGTGGTGTGTATAGTGTGTGAGGTGTGAGTGGGTTGTGTAGAGTGTGTGTGGTGTGAGTGGAGTGTGTGAGTGTGGTGTGTGAGTGGGTGTGTGTTGCGTGTGTGTAGTGTGTGTGGTGTGAGTGTGGTGTGTACCGTGTGTGGTGTGAGAGTGGAGTGTGTATAGTGTGTGGGGTGTGAGTGTAGAGTGTACAGTGTGTGTGGTGTGTGAGTTGTGTGTATTGTGTGTGTGGTGTGAGTGGGGTGTGTACAGTGTGTGGGTGGGTGTGTGTGTGTGTTTGTGTGTGTGTGTGTGGTGTGAGTGTGTTGTGTACAGTGTGGGGTGTGTGTGTAGTGTGTGGTGTGTGTGTGTGTGTGGGTGTGTATAGTGTGTGTGGTGTGAGGGGTGGAGTGTGTAAGTGTGTGTGTGTATAGTGTGTGAGTGTGGTGAGTACAGTGTGTGTGTGTGGGGTGTGTGTGTGGTGTGTACAGTGTGTGTGGTGTGTGAGTGGGGTGTGTACAGTGTGTGGGGTGTGAGTGGGTTGTGTATAATGTGTATAGTGTGTGGGGTGTGAGTGGAGTGTGTATAGTGTGTGGGGTGTGAGTGGAGTGTGTACAGTGTGTGTGGGGGGAGTGTGGTGTGTGTGGTGTGTGTGGTGTGTGTGGGGGTGTGAGTGGGTGTGTACAGTGTGTGGGGTGTGAGTGGGGTGTGTGTACAGTGTGTGGGGTGTGAGGGGGGTGTGTGTATAGTGTGTGTGGGTGTGTGGAGTGTGTGTATACAGTGTGGGTGTGAGTGGGGTGCGTACAGTGTGTGAGTGTGAGTGGGTGTGTAACAGTGTGTGTGTAGTGTGTGAGTGGGGGTGTAGTGTGTGTGTGTGTTTGTGTGTGTGGTGTGAGTGTGTGTGTGTACAGTGTGTGTATGTGTGTGTGTGTGAGTGTGTGTGGTGTGTGTAGTGTGTGTGGGTGTGTGTGGTGTGTGCAGTGTGTGTGTGTGGTGTGTGCAGTGTGTGTGGTGTGTACAGTGTGTGTGGTGTGAGTGTGTGTGTATAGTGTGTGTGGGGTTTGAGTGGGGTGTGTATAGTGTGTGGGGTGTGAGTGGGGTGTGTACAGGTGTGTGAGGTGGGTGTAGTGTGTGTGTGTGTGGTGTGTGTGTAACGTGTGTATAGTGTGTGTGGGGTGTGAGTGGAGTGTGTATAGTGTGTTGGGTGTGAGTGGAGTTAGTATAGTGTGTGGGGTGTGAGTGGGCTGTGTAAAGTGTGTGTGGTGTGAGTAAGATGTGTACAGTGTGTGGGGTGTGAGTGGGGTGTGTATAATGTCTGGGGTGTGAGTAAAGTGTGTATGGTGTGTGTGGTGTGTGTGTGTGTGTGTGTGTGTTCTGTGTGTGTGGTGTGTGTGTGGTGTGTAGAGTGTGTGGAGTGTGTGAGGTGTGAGTGTGGTGTGTACAGTGTGTGAGGCGTGAGTAGGGTGTGTGTACAGTGTGTGGGGTGTGAGTGGAGTGTCTGTAGTGTGTGGGGTGAGAGTGGGATGTATACAGTGTGTGAGGTGTGAGTGGGGTGTGTACAGTGTGTGTGGTGTGAGTGGGGTGTGTACAGTGTGTGTGGTGTGAGTGGGGTGTGTACAGTGTGTGGTGTGAGTGGGGTGTGTATAGTGTGTGTACAGTGTGTGAGGTGTGAGTGGTGTGTGTATAGTGTGTGGGGTGTGAGTGGAGTGTGTATAGTGTGTGTGTGTCGTGTGAGTGGGGTGTGTACAGTGTGTGTTGTGTGTGTGGGGTGTGTGGTGTGTGTTGAGTGTGTGTGGTGTGTTTGGTGTGTGTGGTGTGAGTGGGGTGTGTTTTGTGTGTGTGGTGTGAGTGGGGTGTGTCCAGTGTGTGTGTGGTGTGAGTGAATGTGTGTGTGTGGTGTGTGTGAGACTGTGTGTGTATGGTGGTGAGTGAGCTGTGTGTGTGTGAACGTGTGTATAGTGTGTGTGTGTATGGGTGAGTGGTTTTCCAAGGTATGTGTAGTGTGTGTGTGTGTGAGTGGGGTGTGTACAGTGTGTGGTGTGTGTCTGTGGTGTAGTGTGATGTGTCTATGGGTGTGGGGTGTGTGTAGGTGTGTGAGTGGGGTGTACGTGGAGTGTGTGTGGTGTGTGTGGTGTGTGTGGGGTGTGAGTGAAGTGTGTACTTGGTGTGGTGTGTATGAGTGTAACTGTGTGTGTGTGAACGAATGTGAGTGGCTTGTGTGAGTTAGTTGACAATGTGTGAGTGTGTGTGTGTGTGTGTCTGTGAGTGTGTGTGTGTGTGTATGTGTGTGTGTGTGTGAGTGTGTGAGGTATAGTGTGTGGTGTGATGTGTGTGGTTGTGGGTGGTGTTGAGTGTGTGTTGGTGTGTTTGTGTGTTGTGAGTGTGTGTGTGTGTGGTGTGTGTGGAGTGTGTGTGGTGTGAGTGGGGTGTGTACAGTGTGTGAGGTGTGAGTGGGGTGTGTATAGTGTGTGGGGTGTGAGTGGAGTGTGTATAGTGTGTGGGGTGTGTGCAGTGTGTGGGGTGTGAGCAGTGTGTGTAGTGTGTGTACAGTGTGGTGTTAGTGGGGTGTGTAAAGTGTGTGGGGTATGAGTGGGGTGTGTAAAGTGTGTGAGGTGTGAGTAGAGTGTGCAAAGTGTGTGGGGTGTGTGTGGTGTGTGTAGAGTGTGTGGGGTGTGTGTGGAGTGTGTATAGTGTGTGTGGGGTGTGTGTGGTGTGTTGTATAGTGTGTGGGGTGTGAGTGGAGTGTGTATAGTGTGTGGGGTGTGAGTGGAGTGTGTATAGTGTGTGTGGTGTGAGTGGGGTGTGTACAGTGTGTGGGGTGAGAGTGGGGTGTGTACAGTGTGTGAGGTGTGAGTGGGGTGTGTACAGTGTGTGGGGTGTGAGTGGAGTGTGTAAAGTGTGTGTGTGGTGTGTGTGGTGTGTGTGTGTGGTGTGTGTGTGGTGTGTAGTGTGTGAGGTGTGAGTGGGGTGTGTACAGTGTGTGGGGTGTGAGTGGAGTGTGTATAGTGTGTGGGGTGTGAGTGGGGTGTGTACAGTGTGTGAGGTGTGAGTGGGGTGTGTACAGTGTGTGGGGTGTGAGTGGGGTGTGTACAGTGTGTGTGGTGTGAGTGGGGTGTGTATAGTGTGTGGGGTGTGTACAGTGTGTGGGGTGTGAGTGGAGTGTGTATAGTGTGTGGGGTGTGAGTGGGGTGTGTACAGTGTGTGAGGTGTGAGTGGGGTGTGTATAGTGTGTGGGGTGTGAGTGGAGTGTGTATAGTGTGTGGGGTGTGAGTGGAGTGTGTATAGTGTGTGGGGTGTGAGTGGGGTGTGTACAGTGTGTGAGGTGTGAGTGGGGTGTGTACAGTGTGTGAGGTGAGAGTGTGGTGTGAACAGTGTGTGGGGTGTGTGTGGTGTGTGTACAGTGTGGTTTGAGTGGAGTGTGAGTGAAGTGTGTGGGGTGTGAGTGGGGTGTGTACAGTGTGTGTGGTGTGAGTGGGGTGTGTATAGTGTGTGGGGTGTGAGTGGAGTGTGTACAGTGTGTGGGGTGTGTGCAGTGTGTGGGGTGTGAGTGGAGTGTCTGTAGGTGTGTGAGGTGAGAGTGGGGTGTGTATAGTGTGTGGGGTGTGAGTGGAGTGTGTATAGTGTGTGTGGTGTGAGTGGGGTGTGTACAGTGTGTGAGGTGAGAGTGGGGTGTGTACAGTGTGTGAGGTGTGAGTGTGGTGTGTACAGTGTGTGTGGTGTGAATAGGGTGTGTATAATGTGTGGGGTGTGAGTGAAGTGTGTATAGTTTGTGGGGTGTGAGTGGAGTGTGTGTAGTGAGTGGGGTGTGTACAGCATGTGTGGTGTGTGTACAGTGTGTGAGAGATGTTGACAGATTCCAGGAAGCTAAATACAATTTCACTTTCAAGGTGATGTATTATTTTGAAGTATTCTGATCATTACATTCTTGAAATTGAAGACATTTTGGAAGTGTAGCACTTAATGCCACTTGCTGTTAATGCATTTGTCAGGACAGATTGATTCATGACTGATTTTATTTATATTTAATTATAATCTTCAATCTTTTCAATTCAATTTTCATCAAACTTCCCAGAAAAAAAAATCTGATGCAGTTCTCTTTTTTCACCAGACACTTCTACTGCATAATTGACATATCCACTTTTCTGATTTGTGGCCCGAACTTTAAACATAATAATTGAAAAATCGAAAAGTTTCTGTTTTACCGGTAAATGTGAATAAAATGTTAAAAACAGACAGCACTTCATGTTGATTAGTAGTATTAAAATAATTTAAAGGTACTTTTATTTTGAAGCGTTTTCTGTGCTTCTGTGGTCATTGTGCGTTTTCAGTCAAGCTTGAGTTTGGGCCTTATTTATATTTCTATTGGTTGGTTTAGTTGTTAGTTTGCCTTCTGTACTTCTGATTGGTAGGGGGGCGGGACTTGGAACGGATGAGCAGTCAGAGGAAAAGACGAGATGAGAAAGACAAGAGTAAATAGAATGGTAGATTCAGACAGATTTTGTTGACTTCACGTTGGCAAAAGTTGACTTAGGTCCACACAGACCGAGCGTATCAGTGAATAAACCAAGTGTTGCAGGATAGCTGAGTGCCGATTGGAATAAAAACTAAAAAAAAACTGGAAGTGAAAATGCCAGGTGGTTTATTGTGTCCAAGTTTTCAGGTGTAGTGGATTAAAAAAAAAAAATAAAAAAAATAATCAAATGGGGAAAAACCCAGAAACTAAAAGAAAAGAAGAAGAAAAAAAAAAAATTAACTAAACAAGTGAATACAAAGATATCCAACAGGTTTTCAAACATAGCATTTCTTTAAAAACAGATGCATCTACCAAGCCAACCTTCTCCAAAATGGCTGCAGTCTGCTATTTAAATAGCCATTAAGATGCTGGATTAGCCCAACTACAGGTACGTTACAGGTAAGTTTAAAACTGGAAACATTCACCCTTAACCTTTCCAAAGAAGCCATATACCCTGCCCCTCCCCCCCCCCCCCCCCCCCCGCCCCCCGCCCCCCGCCCCCCGCCCGTTTGGCATGGGAAATGGAACAATCCAATTGTGATCCCACCCCCCAGACTACATATCCCAGCAGAACTCGGGGCTCGGGTCCTTCAACTTGTGGCAGGCTGCCGGCATGCTGTAACATACAGGTGAGAAACTCCTTTAAATCCACAGTATCCATTAGTATCCATCATCAGCCTCCGCTCCCGCACCAGCAGACTTAAGAACAGTTATTTTCATGAGGCTGTGTGTCTCATGAACGCTGCACGGACACTTTAATTTACATTGCAGTCCCTCTACTGCATCTTTGCACCTTCTGTACTGTTACTGCACTTTATTCATCACCAAGCCTACCGTATACTCATGTTTACATACTGTTCTTATATTATCTCTACCTCATTTATTTTCATTGTGTACATACTGTCTACTTGCACTACTCTTACAGTGGAAACATTCATTGTAAATGCTGCTCTATACATTCTTATATATGTATATAGATATGCTTATATATGTATATATTTATTATTATTCGGCTCTTTATGTAGAGGTACTTGCACTTCTGGTTAGATGCTAACTGCATTTCATTGGCTCTGTACCTGTACTCTGCACAATGACAAAGTTGAATCTAATCTAATCTAATCTAATAAATTCTCTCTCCCCAGAACCTTCTCTCTCTCGCACCTCAGGTCTTGGGCCGTCAGAGAGGCGCCGTCCATTTCTCCTCCTCCTGCACCTTCTCAGTACTCTGAAACATCTGAATTCAGGTAGGAGGCCTGCAACGGCCGGTTTATTTAATTTATATATATATATATAGCGCGCTGCTTTTTGTGTGTGGGGGAGCCTGTTTGAGTGACCCTTTGTGTTCCCAAATGTTTTTTTTTTAAGAATAGGCATAGGGGGTTGTTGCTGAGAATATAAGGAAAGATTTTGTTTTGTAATTGTTAAAATGTATGAGCCTTTTTGGGGGACATTTTGGTTAATTGTTAAGATAACACCCATGAGCCTCAGAAAATGAGGACTAGCTGTTTGAAATAACATCTATGAGCCTCTTTCGGGGGGACTAGTGGCTAACATCCATGAGCCTCAGAAAATGAGGACTAGCTTTTTGAAATAACATCTATGAGCCTCTTTTGGGGGGACTAGTGGCTAACATCCATGAGCCTCAGAAAATGAGGACTAGCTTTTTGAAATAACATCTATGAGCCTCTTTCGGGGGGACTAGTGGCTAACATCCATGAGCCTCAGAAAATGAGGACTAGCTTTTTGAAATAACATCTATGAGCCTCTTTCGGGGGGACTAGTGGCTAACATCCATGAGCCCCCAAAAATGGACGTTTTGTGACTTTGTAGAGAAGTGGAGAGTTTAGTGAGTATTTGCAAGGGTAAACTAGATAAGTGAGAAGATAAGGAAAAATATAAAAGGAGGAAATATGGCTTGTGGGTGATGATAGTGTAGGATGATTTGTGATGTCCTTAGAGCATAACATACTGAGTATTTCTTTATTGATAAAGAAATCATAATTAGGTGTTTAGAGCTTGAGGATTAGGCAGCTGGCCAGTGCCTAACCTGTATACGCGTGTGTTGCTGTTGACAATATAAGGAAAGATTTTGTTTTGTAATTGTTAAAATGTATGAGCCTTTTTGGGGGACATTTTGGTTAATTGTTAAGATAACATCCATGAGCCTCAGAAAATGAGGACTAGCTGTTTGAAATAACATCTATGAGCCTCATCGGGAGGACTAGTGGCTAACATCCATGAGCCTCAGAAAATGAGGACTAGCTGTTTGAAATAACATTTATGAGCCTCTTTTGGGGGGACTAGTGGCTAACATCCATGAGCCTCAGAAAATGAGGACTAGCTTTTTGAAATAACAAATATGAGCCTCTTTCGGGGGGACTAGTGGCTAACATCCATGAGCCTCAGAAAATGAGGACTAGCTTTTTGAAATAACAAATATGAGCCTCTTTCGGGGGGACTAGTGGCTAACATCCATGAGCCTCAGAAAATGAGGACTAGCTTTTTGAAATAACAAATATGAGCCTCTTTCGGGGGGACTAGTGGCTAACATCCATGAGCCTCAGAAAATGAGGACTAGCTTTTTGAAATAACAAATATGAGCCTCTTTCGGGGGGACTAGTGGCTAACATCCATGAGCCCCCAAAAATGGACGTTTTGTGACTTTGTAGAGAAGTGGAGAGTTTAGTGAGTATTTGCAAGGGTAAACTAGATAAGTGAGAAGATAAGGAAAAAGATAAAAGGAGGAAATATGGCTTGTGGGTGATGATAGTGTAGGATGATTTGTGATGTCCTTAGAGTATAACATACTGAGTATTTCTTTATTGATGAAGAAATCATAATTAGGTGTTTAGAGAACTATTATGGAGACAATAATTAGATAATGAGTGTAATCATATTGAATTACGTATTGTGCTGTTGCGCACTGGGTGTTAGATTCTTGCCTGTCTCTCCCTCTCTGCAGTTGTAAAAAAGACATTCGGGGGGGGTTGATGATTAGGCAGCTGGCCAGTGCCTAACCTGTATACGCGTGTATATATATGTATACGCGTGTGTTGCTGTTGACAATATAAGGAAAGATTTTGTTTTGTAATTGTTAAAATGTATGAGCCTTTTTGGGGGACATTTTGGTTAATTGTTAAGATAACATCCATGAGCCTCAGAAAATGAGGACTAGCTGTTTGAAATAACATCTATGAGCCTCTTTCGGGGGGACTAGTGGCTAACATCCATGAGCCTCAGAAAATGAGGACTAGCTTTTTGAAATAACATCTATGAGCCTCTTTCGGGGGGACTAGTGGCTAACATCCATGAGCCTCAGAAAATGAGGACTAGCTTTTTGAAATAACATTTATGAGCCTCTTTTGGGGGGACTAGTGGCTAACATCCATGAGCCTCAGAAAATGAGGACTAGCTTTTTGAAATAACAAATATGAGCCTCTTTCGGGGGGACTAGTGGCTAACATCCATGAGCCTCAGAAAATGAGGACTAGCTTTTTGAAATAACATCTATGAGCCTCTTTCGGGGGGACTAGTGGCTAACATCCATGAGCCTCAGAAAATGAGGACTAGCTTTTTGAAATAACATCTATGAGCCTCTTTCGGGGGGACTAGTGGCTAACGACTAGGTTTTTTGATAATAATCATCTATGAGCCTCTAGAGCCTCTTTCGGGGGGATCGGATAACATTCATGAGCCCCCAAAAAATGGACGTTTTGATTGCTAGAGAAGTGGAGAAGTTTAGTGGAGTATTGCAAGGGTAAATAGATAAGTGAGAAGAAAGGAAAAGATAAAAGGAGGAAACAAGGCTTGTGTGAGATAAAGGTGGATATGAACTCGTGATTGTGAGCAAAAATAACTGTAGATTCTTTATTGACGAAAAGAAGTCATAATAGGGTTTTAGCGAATTTTGGAGCCAACATAGATTAAGTGTGTAATATATTAGAATTCGTATGGGCGTGCGATAGGTGTAGATCCTGCGTCTCCCTCTCTGCAGGTGGTGTGGAGATTCGAAAGATGAGAAGAGATAAAGAGTGGCCTTTGACTATGTTCAGCTGGCCAGCTGCTTACCTACTTCTTTCCCTAGCACCATCACATTCCATTCTATTGCTACTTACAAACT
>JAMWET010006968.1:52500-127500 GCA_024036415.1 Prochilodus magdalenae | reverse complement strand
AGTATAACGAAACACTATCAGGCTACTTCTCCAGTGCAGTAAGACAATAGTATATGATGATGTATGGTATGAGTTTGTGTCAGTTATACAGCACTCAGGCAGCCCAGTAAAAAACAGCCCTACAGTCAGTGTTACTGAATCTGAGATGTCAGTAGATGTTAAACCTAGATGTCTTACCCTTGAGGTGTGCTAGCGGTTTGGTGCGCTTCTGAAATTGAGGGACTGTGGAGTTTTCCATGAGCTGTTCATCTGAAATATTACACAGTGCTGTTATTTCTCAAATAGGGGCAAATACAATCCATACAATAGTAAATATATAATATTACACACACACACACTCACACACACACACACACACACACATTACACAAACACTACACACATACACACACACACACACACACATTACACACATGCACACACACATTACACAAACACTACACACACACACACATTACACAAACACTACACACACGCACACATTACACAAACACTACACACACACACATTACACACACACACACACACATTACACAAACACTACACACACACACATTACACACACACACACACACACATTACACAAACACTACACACACACACACACACTACACACACACACACACATTACACACACACACATTACACAAATACTACACACACACACACATTACACAAACACTACACACACACACACACACACTACACCCACACACACACACACACACACACACACATTACACAAACACTACACACACACACACATTACACAAACACTACACGCACACATTACACAAACGCTACATACACACACACACACACACACACTACACACACGCACACATTACACAAACACACACTACACACACACCCACACACACACACACACACACACACTACACAAACACTACACACACACACACACATTACACAAACACACATTACACAAACACTACACACACACACACACACATTACACAAACACTACACACACACACACATTACACAAACACTACACACACACACACACACGTACACACACACATACACACACATTACACAAACACTACACACACACACATACACACTACACAAACACACATTACACAAACACTATACACACACACATACACACATTACACAAACACACTCACAAACACACGCATTACACAAACACTACACACACACACTACACACACACACACACACTACACACACACACACACACATTACACAAACACACACACACACACACACGTACACACACACATACACACACATTACACAAACACTACACACACGTAAACACACACATACACACACATTACACAAACACTACACACACACACACACACACACTACACACACACACACACACACACACACACACATTACACAAACACCACACACACACACACTACACACACGCACACATTACACAAACACTACACACACACACACATTACACAAACACTACACACACACATTACACAAACACTACACACACACACATTACACAAACACTACACACACACACACACACATTACACAAACACTACACACACACATTACACAAACACTACACACACACACATTACACAAACACTACACACACACACACATTACACAAACACTACACACACACACATTACACAAATACTACACACACACATTACACAAACACTACACACACACACACACTACACACACGCACACATAACACAAACACATTACACAAACACTACACACACACACATTACACAAACACTACACACACACATTACACAAACACTACACACACACACACACACACTACACACACGCACACATAACACAAACACATTACACAAACACTACACACACACACATTACACAAACACTACACACACACATTACACAAACACTACACACACACATTACACAAACACTACACACACACACACACTACACACACGCACACATTACACAAACACACACTCACACACACACACTACACTACACACACACACACACATTACACAAACACTACACACACACACACACTACACAAACACAGTAAGCAATAATAGCCTCTAACAGTTCATTGTACATCCAGACATTGTCCAGGGATCATTCTTTGTGTGAAGTGTCTTCTGTGTCCGCACATGGCTGCACATCAGATCTTCAAATGTTTGGCATGTATACTCATATTACAGTGCCCTTTTCCTAGCAGGATATTTGTCTGTTTGTAAGGACTCATGAAAGGTGGGCTTTCACTGATGTAGGGTTTTCTACTAAGGCATCACAGAAACTATTAAAGATACAAGACCACATTGTACATGCTTTACTGTGACTGTGTGACATTATTTACAGAATGTGTGAAACAAGCTGAGAGAATTCTCTACCTTTCCTTGCCATGGACTGTGCAATATCTTCATCTCGAAGAGGTTCCTAAGACACAATGCAATGCATGTATTACTCACAAACACAAATACAGTATAAACATATATACCGTGTCCTACCCCAACTACCCCATATATATATACACACTGTATATACACCTCAATGTATCTACACCCTTTATCAGCTCCACATACCACATACAATTATCTTTTTGTCCATGGTCAGGAACCTCGCAGGACCACCAGATATAATGTGGAAGGTGTATCATTCTCAGCACTGCAGTGACACAATATTGGACGTCTTTGTCGAGTCTGATGTGTGCTTTGGGTTATTGACCCAAGTATGGTCCAGCTTCAGCCCTCTGGCAGAGGCAAACCGAATTTCAGCTAAAATGTTTTGGTATCTAATGAAATTCATTATGCCACTGACTTTAACAACAGCCTCTGGACCACTGGCAGCAAAACAGCCCCAAAGCATCAAAGAACCACCACCAGATTTTTCTGCAGTACCAGTATATAAGTGTGGTGCAGGTGTGAACTAGACTTTCTAAATAGGCCATCTGTCCCCGGTACATGACCAGAAAACCCACAACATGTAAGACGAGTTTGATCTGCTGTAGAAGAGTCAAGCAGTTTGCAGCTCAGGAGGAGCTTCACAGAAGAATCTGACCACACAGGCTAATGAAAGCCTGATCTTTCTGAGCCACATCATGCAACAACAGAGGTGATGTCTCCAAATAAGCAGAGCTACCGCCTGTTCTGAAATGCACTCCAAAAATAAACATAATCTATGTTTATTCTTTAGCGCAATCCCTTTCATGCAAAGCTTTCAAAAATAATGCTTTAGAAAAAATCTAAACCTGAACTTTCATTAAAGTCAAATCACACACCCTCAGGGTTTTATTTTATTCCTATTCTTCCGTACTTCTGTTAGAGACAGTAAGGTCAGTTTATTAAAAATAATGCAGCAATGTACATTTATAAGGAAATTAATAAGAACAAGCATTGAAACTTATATTCCTTCATAATGCAAAGGAACATGTCTAAATCTACAGTCATTACACATACATCACACATACATCCCACATACATCACACATACATCCCACATACATCACATACATCACATACATCACACATACATCCCACATACATCACACATACATCCCACATACATCACACATACATCCCACATACATCACACATACATCCCACATACATCACATACATCACATACATCACACATACATCACATACATCACATACATCACACATACATCACACATACATCACACATACATCACACATACATCACATACATCACACATACATCACACATACATCCCACATACATCACACATACATCCCACATACATCACACATACATCCCACATACATCACACATACATCACATACATCACATACATCACACATACATCACACATACATCACACATACATCACACATACATCCCACATACATCACACATACATCCCACATACATCCCACATACATCCCACATACATCCCACATCACACATACATCCCACATACATCACACATACATCACACATACATCACACATACATTACACTAGGGCTGTACCCGATTCAGAATTTTGTCAGTCAAATCGGATTCGCCCGTCCTGGTCGACGATTCCACTATTAGTTCCCATGTTTTCTCCATGTACATTATATAGTAATCAGTAAATCAATCTGCATACGGTTCAGATCTGATGTCCTCCTCATTTAGAAAGTCAGCAGAGTCACAGAAACGCATTTCTGAACTAAAAGAGGCGGGGCTTATGATGATCGATCTGAACTGGAGCCTTTAGTTACAGGATACAGCGCCGGGCAGCAGCGCGTATCTATGCTAAACATTAGCGCTTATAGCTTATAGTCTTTTTAATCTCACTTCTAACAGCTTCTTCAGTAGGAGGACCCTTCGCCTTTCATCCTCATAAATAATACACTGCTAAATAAAACCAGATTAGTCCATATTAAAATTATTTTAGATGAAAAGAAGAATGGCAAACCTGAAAGCGTTTAATTATTATATTACCTGCACTGAAATAATCAGCAGGCATATTAAGTGACTGTACTTATCCTTAATAACGATAATCTGAAAATAATAAAATAATGGAATTATAATTAAACAAACGTCTTCGGTCCGTGTTCCGCAAACAGCCGTTACGTCTAAAACGACAGTCAGCTCCCTCGTTTGGAGCAGTGTTGGATGTCAGACTAAATGACGAGCAGAATTCGGTTTCATTTGTTCAGATTTTCTTCTTTAAAAGCTCCTCCAGACTTTCTCTGGGACAACGCTCCCCCCGTGTGTCTCAGCTTCACGACTTCGTGAAGCTGAATCCTTGTCATGTGGATTTAATTTTTTTAGCAAGGATACGTCACAGCCCAGCTAGACCTTTAATATATATTTATTATTTCCCTTTAATCATTGTTAAAATGTCTTTTTACATTCTTAAAGTTCTTGTGCATTTTTGTAAGCTTTAGTCTGTTTTACGGGGAAAAAAAGGTCACTGTTGTCAGTCGACTTACAGGGTCGCCGACTGACGATTCGAATTGTCGACTTCTAGAGGGCAGCCCTACCTTACACATACATTATTGCATTGCTACATAAACAAAAACCCACTTCATGTAGCATTAAGACTGCATGGAGGCCATATTAACAAGTGTTGGAGGCACTACCCATCACAAAGCCATGCAGGATGAGACGCTGAGCTGATATGAGAATAAACGAGTTGCTGAAAGTCAGTCAGAGAGAACAATCAATAAAAGAGCTTCAAAAACTGATTATTTTAAACTTACTGAGCTTAGCTTGGTCTTGTAGAGGTGGTGGATGAAGCAAGCATTCACAGATATGCCTACGAGAGCCATGGAGACCAGTAGGAAGAGCACGGTCTGGGTCCATATGTCTCTCTGGCTTTGGGCCAGAGTCTGACTTGAGTTGGAGAGTGGTGACCGGATTTCAGCTGCACTGTCCACCATGAGCACTGTGGTATAAACCCCTTTACTAGGCATGTCCTTCAGAGCGTCTAGCAGA
Source organism: Prochilodus magdalenae (assembly GCA_024036415.1). Taxonomy (NCBI): domain Eukaryota; kingdom Metazoa; phylum Chordata; class Actinopteri; order Characiformes; family Prochilodontidae; genus Prochilodus; species Prochilodus magdalenae. The sequence goes on along the minus strand of JAMWET010006968.1, from coordinate 122,061 downwards.
GACGATGTTGAGCAATGGCGGAGATCTGCATGCACACACACGCACACCTATGATGAGAGATAAACTCACAGTGCTAACTCACATACTCCCAACCACCAAAACGGGGCGGAGCACCTGAGTGGCATCACATACATTTTAATATTTTAGGGAAAAGGCCTTGAGGGAAGCCCAAGCCAGGATTCAGGAGGTGTACATTTAAAACATTTACAGAGAAAAAGAGAAAACTTTGAAACCATTCAAATGCTTGAAGCCACTGAGTCTCAGTGAGGACTGAGGAAATGCTGGTACAGGTGTTAAAGAGGAGAGACACATGCACACAAACAAACTCCTTGGTAACAGTCGCTAACGGTTTAATACAGAAAAGTAAATGCACATATGTTTTTCTTTACAGTTTTTTCCTATCGATCAGCAAATCAGCTTCTGTTACTGCTGAGGACCAGTAGACCGGCAACACCAGCGCATGTTGTGTTTGAAATGGTGCTCAGCAGCAATAGAAGCTGAAAAATATATGTGCATTTATTTCTCTGCATAATTTGATTAATGAAAGGACAGACAGAAATATATCAGAATGTCTTTTAATAAAACCTCCTAAAAACAACTCTACTACATAGCGTTTTTGCCCTCTCCAGGGAGGTTACTATTTTGGAGACACTAGTTTATCTCTGATCTCTGTGGATTCTTATCTGCTGGTACAATCATTATTAATACAGGATGGCTATATTTCCTGCTACAGGTAATACTACAAACATGCGTCTGTGGTCTGAACCAAGCAAAGCTTAGACAAGCATGGCTGGAATCTGTGCGAATCTCCAATCCTCTGGCCAAAATTTCAATTTAACAGGTTTTTATTGTATAAATGTTGATCGTTTATGCACTCTTGTGTCAGTACAGGCTCATTTACTTCATTCATAATGTTGTGTTATTCTGCGAATGCTGACGTTGTAATTTTACCTAGAACACCCCATACACGGAAAGGCAAACCCTGTAACACCAATAGAACCTCTCGTATTTGTAGAGCAGCTAGTAGTACTAGCTAGTCATCAGTTAGTCACTGACTCCCAGATAAACCAGGGCCAAGGCCAGGTAGTTGACATACAGGCTGACATAAAGGTAAAGAGGACACTCATGCTTAGCTGTTCTTCTGTAATTGTCTGTTAAATTTGTTTCTCCTTTTCCCTGAACCTGAAAAATGCACACCTTGTATTTGATGGCCATTTTGACTCTGAATTAAAACACTGAATGGTGGTCTCAGACTTGCGTAGTTCTGCATGTGTGTAAAATGTGTGGTAGGGGTCTAATCTGGGTGTGAGGCATTTACACCCGTGCACGCCTTAAATGTATACTTTGACAATGCCAACACTTTTGAGGAGGAAGGGGACCCCACGCTAGACCACTCAACTAAAGGGTAAAGAACTGAAGACTAACACGGACACTACAAACAATGAAAACAAGAACAAGGTTAAGATTTACACTAGGAAAACAACAAGGTCTAACAAAGGGACAACAGCGTGGCACTAACACGAGGAATAACAACAGCACAGCCCTATCACAGGGTGGAAAACCACAGAGACTCAAACAAACAGACAGGGCAACCCAAAGGGGTCTAAATACACGGCCTAATGGGTAACAGATAGGTCTCAGGTGTGGGAGTGGGCGGAGCTAGGAGAAGCAGGAAGAGTTGTGCTAAAGACAAAGTAAACCAGAGGGGGGCGTTGTGAGACACGAACAGGGACAGGCAGACAGATAGACAGACAGAGATGTAACAACACCTCTCTGATGTCGGGAGTTTTCCCCAAACACATTAAAAATGGCAGTTATAAAGAGAAAAATCTAGATACATCCTACCTGTCATTGGAATTTTATATAAAGAACTTTGAATTGCCCTTGCGTATGAAAGGTGCTATACAAATACCTATAATACCTATACCACTATACCAATAATAGACAACACCACAGCACACAGTACCACCAACCACACAAAAGACTGACCTCACCTTAAAAGATCATCCACAGCAACACCCAAATATAACACTCCAAAAAGGCAACCAGCTCAGCAGTAAGTTAGATGAACACTATAAGACTGTAAACTATCCACAAATATCCACAATGGTAAACAGGACATGAAATTATTTTATGGAAGGGAGCAAACAGTGGCCAACAAGCAGCAAGAACTGCGGTCCCACAAGAAATGCACACACACTGATAACCCACACACACAATAAACAATACTCAAATGAATGGCCCATCAGTGACAGAAAACAGCTTCATTAAGCACATACCCAGCAGATATGCAAGCTGTGTTAGGCCATCCCCAGTACAAATCACACCTGCCGCCAACACACACCAGCCTACACCAGAGAGACCAGATACCTTTACTGAAGGCTAAAAACTCTGACCAGGTGAACCACGCTAAGCAACCTACCAGTTGTTTCAGCTACGCACTCTTCAGCTTCCTTCCTGGTTAGTTGCTCCTGCCGGCATATACCCGTATATATATACAGTGGTGTGAAAAGTGTTTGTGTCCTTCATGATTTCTTATTTTTTGCATGTTTGTCCCTCTTCAGTGTTTCAGATCATCAAACAAAGTTGAATAGTAGTCAAAGACAACACAAGTAAACATATAATGCAGTTTTTAAATGATTTTAAGGGTTTAGGTTTTAATTATTAAGGGAGAAAAAAAATCCAAACCTACATGGCCCTGTGTGAAAAAGTGTTTACCCCCCAGTTAAAACATAACTTAACTGTGGTTTATCACATCAATTTCTCCAGCCACAGATGCCCCTGTGTTTTAGCCAAAGTTTATCTGGTTGCGTTTACCTTTATCCCCCCCCCCCCCCCAGATCTGCTCCCCACCTGTGTTCCATGGCAGTGGATGTGTCCCAATTCAGTGGGGTCTCGCAGACTAGATAGGCATCTCACCACCAAGTCGATCTTTTAATTTATCTTATTTATCTGTTTATAAAAAGCATCACACCTGACTGAGCACGGGAGACAGTCTCGGTACGGACCGTCTCAGAACCTGGTGTTTCTTACGGTCCTGTACTCTTGCAACTTTTTAAGCCTTAACCTGCCTCTACATCCAGACTGCTGCAGTCTGCACTTTAAAATACAGCTACACGTATTGCAAGGTTTACAGGTATGTAAGGTAGTGTGTGTGTGTGTGTGCATATATGTGTGTGTGTGTGTATATGTGTGTGTGTGTGTGTGTGCATATATGTGTGTGTGCGTTTGTGTGTGTGTGTGTGGTATATGTGTGTGTGTGTGTGTGTGTGTGTGTGTGCGTTTGTGTGTGTGTGCATATATGTGTGTGTGTGTATATGTGTATGTGTGTGTGTGTATGTGTGCATATATGTGTGTGTGTGTGTGTGTGTATATGTGTGTGTGTGTGTGTGGTATATGTGTGTGTGTGTTTGTGTGTGTGTGTTCATGTGTGTGTGTGTGTATGTGTGTGTGTATATATATGTTTATGTGTGTGTGTGTGCATATGTGTATGTGTATATGTGTGCGTGTGTGTGTGTATATATGTGTATGTGTATATGTGTGCGTATGTGTGCGTGTGTGTGTGTATATATGTGTATGTGTATATGTGTGCGTATGTGTGCGTGTGTGTGCGTATGTGTATGTGTATATGTGTGCGTGTGTGTGTGTGTGTGCGCGCGTGTGTGTGTATATGTGTGCGTATGTGTGTGTGTGTGTGCGTGTGTGGTATATGTGTGTGGGTGTGTGGTATATGTGTGTGGTATGTGTGTGTTTGTGTGTGTGTGTTTGTGTGTGTGTGTTTGTGTGTGTGTGTGTGCGTTTGTGTGTGTGTGTTTATGTGTGTGTGTGTGTGTGTGTGTGTGTGCGTGTGTGCATACGAATTACGTTAAAGGCACTGATAGTCCAGTGTAAGATTTTATAATGTAATCATTATCTAAAATACACATCTATATAGGCATCCAGCCATAACACAAACTCAATGAGCTTTGGATACAATCAGAAGAGGTTACACTGAAAGAGGGAGACTCTTATTGGACTTACTAAATAAGCCCTGTGGTTTGAGACAACCTTCTGTACCTTCTGCATCGCTGAACGAGAAGCTACTTTATATAAAAATACTAAAGTCTTCTACAGTAACTTCTGCTTTCATTTATTGTATGAATAAGGGCCTTCATTCTTAAAGATAAAGGTGAGGTTCTTTGAGAAAATGCCATAACACTGGCTGCATCTTTAAAGAACTATTTTAAAGCTGTTTTTTAAATTATCTGTACTGATATTCCAGGTTTTTTCTTAGAATTGTCTGTCCAAGCTAAAAACCATTTAGAAAAGCTTTATTTGAGGAGTGCAGATTCCCACATATCTTCTTAAATGGAGGCGGTCTTGTCTTTGGAGGGACTGTGGAGTCTTCCATGACTTGTTTATCTTAAATATTACATAATGTTGTGATCATGACCCAAATAAAGACATGCTACACAAACACTAGCACTGGAATGTTTGGAGTTACATGTCATCAGAAATCACTTTATTAGCTTTTAACATTTACAAGGTTGAATGAACCACCATATCGTCGCTGTCCAATGGAAAACACGTATCTCCAATTTTGTCCATTTTGACTTTTATGCATCATTTGAACACAGCAGCTGCTGTTTACACTGTGTGGGAATGGCATGATGAATGGACCAACAGAAATGACCCAATAGTGTTTGGAAAGACGTCTGGTTCCACTGACTTGCATTAAAACTAAATTAGGTTTTGGCCTCTCCTGTAAAGTTGCCATTTTTGGGATACCTGTGACGATATGCTAGACACCAGGAGATATTTCAAGATCTTTTATTTAACACCGATTTTGTTTACCTGTCTTCTAAATTTGTGTACTGCTAGTGTATATCTAGCTAAAATCACTTCATATTTAGATCATATATATTCCCAAATGGCCATTTCACTTTTACTTAGCACTTTCAGGACATAATGAGCCAAACACAAACTGTGCAAAGTTGTAGTCCTGTGTCTAAATTAGTTTCTGAGATTATAAAACCTTTCACATGGAGCTTTTAATATTATATTTAAAAAACGTCATATGTAATAAAAACGTAATATCATTAGAACTGCTGGTGATACCTTTTAAGGAATCACTCACTGCATGAGGTGAGTTTAAAGAGAAGATTCAGGCATGTCACTGTAGGGCTTGTTGCAAAGACATTTTCAATGAGGAGAGCAGATTCCCACATATCGGAAAAAGGCTGAATAAAGGACCACTTTAAAGTAAAAAGTCATTAATCAACCATAAAAAGTACAGAATTATTCTACAGTCACTTTTGCTTTGATGTGTTCAAATGTAATCATCATTTGGCCTTCCATGTGGCAGCGACAAGCCAGGTATTTACAAGTGTCAAGTTATTACATCATATGGCCCTATGTGCAAACTTATAAACAGATTGGTTCATCATGCCCTGCCTATGCACTATTCAGGCTTACACACCATGAACCATTCCCTACAAAAGTTATCTGCTGCCAGTTTTGCAGCTGGACCGTGCCGTTTTGTCACCAGAACAAAAACAGCATCCCCTTTAAAAACAGCGGAACACGCCGCCAAGGTAGCTGACCTTTCTATGGGAGCGTTCCTTTTTTGGGTTGGTTTGGTCGCGTTTCTATTAAGGTACCGGTTACGCAGAAGCTCAATAGGAAAATTGGGGTCGTAAAGCGCTTCGCGGTCATCACCCACCAAAGTGGGTAAATGAATCTTTGTCCCCCGTTTAAAGGGTATGAGTTTGGAGTAGATGTAAGTAGTACAAAAGTAGCCCCTCGTTCTGCACCACCAGCTTGTTTTCTGTGTACTCCCAGTTGGTGAAGGTTCGAGTTCCACAATACCGGTCCATGGCATGACTCCATCCGTAATCAGGCTGGTTTTCTCTGCCCCAGCGTCACAACAAAACAACAACAACAAAACAAAGAAATGATAAACAGTATTAGAACTTGAACTTAAATTGTACACAAAAGTCCAAGCATAACAACTGATAATCTGGTTTTATAGCTAGTGAAGTCAAGACTGCTTTTTGAGTAAAAGGATTCCTTGGGTCAGGCTGAAAGTTATGTCTTATTACATGTGTTTTCACTGAAAAAAAGTGTCAGAATTGAAAAAATAAAAAAAAACCCAAGGTCAGAATAAAAAAATCACCTGACCTGCGCTTATTTCACCGTGACGTTCTAAATGGGGATCTAATCAGGTTTCATTACAGACGATGCCTTTTGGAATGATCTATTATAAAATCTTATAACTTTGTTATAAGTTTATTATGAGAGAGCTATATATAGGGTGTTTGTTGTTATAAACAAAAGCCAATAATACATCAAATAAACAGTCACGTTATAATAGCCTTACCCATCAGTGGTGTGCTAGAGAGAGGCTTGGTGGGCTGGTGGGCTTCTAAAGTAGGTCGAGGTGGTTTCTTTGTGCTTATGGAGGGACTGTGGAGTCTTCCATGACTTGTTCATCTTAAATATTACATAATGTTGTGAATCATGACCCAAATTAATAGGACATAGCTACAGACATAACACATGAGCACTGGAGAGGTCTCTTTTGGAGTTTACAGGTTACCAGTCATCGGGAAAAAAACACATTACTAGCTTTTAACATTTACAATGGAGATTAGAAATTATGGAACCACCACCATGTTACCACCCCCAGCGAAAACCACACCTGACCAGAAATTTAGAATGACTTTTTTTTTATTAGAGTGAAGAAATGAATAGTGGAGTTTTTAGATAGGAATGAACCAAACCGTACGACTGACCACACCGTTTTATGGTGATAGTTTTAGAATTTTTGAAAGGAGAATGATTATAGAGAATGATGAACCTTACCACCACCTTGTCGTTCCTCCGTTCTTCGCTTTTCTTGTTTCTTTCTTGATTGCTTTTGTTTGTTGTTTTTTTCTTTTTGTGTTTCTTTTTGTTTCTGTTTTTTTTTTGATATTTTTTTTTTTTTTTTTGTTTTTTGTTTGTGTTTGTTTTCTTCGCTTGTCTAATGGAAGAACAAAATAAACACGTTGGTTTTATCTCCAATTTTGTTCCCCCCCATTGCAATTTTGGATAACTTATCTATTATGGTCTTCATTCGAACACACAGCAGCTGCTGTTGTTGTACACTGTGTAGGGAAATATTCTGCATGATAAAATTATGACATCCATCAATTAAACATGGTTTTGAGTACAAATTGTCAATCATCCTCATCCTATTGGACAATGATGAAAATAGTGGTGAACCGACCAACACAGAGAAATAAAATGACCCCAAATAGAGAGGCCCCAATAGAGTGGTTGTGAAAAAGGACCCCCCGTCTGCTTCTTCCCTGGTCGTCTCGGTTACCAAACTGACTGTTTCTGCTACAGTTTTTGTTTAAGATTTTTTGTGAAAAATAAGTACACCTAGGTAAGGCTATGACGGTTTGTTGTTAATTAATTCAGTTTTGTTTTTTTTATGGGCCTTCCTTTTCTCGGCATCCATTAAATCACCTTGCTGCACCTCCCTTGTACCTCGTCTGTCTGACTGCCGATAGGCCTTGTCGTAGCACGCCTCGTCAGAACTCCTTGAGTCGGCCGCTCCTGCTCTCCCCCTTGTGGTCAGACCGCGATTCTCTGGAGGGTCTCTGCCTCCCCCGTTACTAAGATCTTGCTCTCCTAGTCTAGAAGTTGCCATTTTTGGAATCAGTTGCACAGATGATAAGACGGTAATGGAATGGATAGATCTTGTTTTTTCTGTTGGGACAGTGGCGAAGATTCCATAGTGAAGAGATAATGTAAAAAGAAGCAGATAAGAGAAGAATAGATATTAATTAATGAAGTTGGGACTGCATGTTAGACACAGGTTAGAATATTATACAAGATCTTTCGACTTTCCAAACAACAGCTGATTATTTGTTTTTTTTAAAATGTGGCTGCGTGTGTGGTTAGTGTATATCTAGCTATATCACACACCATATTTAGATCATTAAAATATTCCCAAATGGACGATTTTCACTTTTACTTAGCACTTTCAGGACATAATGCGCCAAACACAAACTGTGGTTGCAAGTGGAGGGGAGTCCTCGCTGTGCTACATTTAGCCTTCTGAGATTTTCAAAACCTTTCACATGGAGCTTTTTAGTATTATACTTAAAACAAGTCTTATGTAGAAAAAACGTTTTAAAATATTCATTAGAACTGCTTGGTGGATACCTGTGTGATATGGAATCACTCACTTGCATGAGGTGAGAGTTAAAGAGAAGATTCAGGCATGTATGTCACTAGTAGGGCTTGTTTGCAAAGACATTTTCAATGTGTGTGTTGTTATTATTATTATTATTATTATTATTATTGATATCTCTCTATTAGTCTCTACACGTGCTGGTCCAGAACAACCAATCAGTATTTAAGCAAAATGGGCTTATTATGTAACTACCTATACAGTACACTTACCATCACTAGGACAATTACTTATAGGGTTTACTAGTAAAGGACCATATATTAAAGGTTAAGCTGACAATATAAAAACAACAACCTCCCATTCCTACTCTACCTGCCCTCACACCTACCTGGTACATCTTATATGAGTAATGAAGACCAACAAAGGAAGACTACAGATTGTAGTGCTGGGCACAGTGATCTCTTCTTCCAGAGAGTATGAAAGGATTCCACATTGGTCAAACAACATATCCATTACACGATACAATAAAAACAGAAGTCCCCCCACCCCCCCCCCAAATGACGCTTTAAATAATGTATAATTAAAACGTACAGGTTGAGATACTCGTTCCTGGAGAGAGGTATGGTCTACACTTTTCTTGAATTAGGTCATTCGCGCGGGAAGTCCTCGATCCAAAAGAAGCTCCTACAAACACAATAAATACATGTATCACACACACACATATAGATAAATATGCAAAAGGATGGTCTCTGAAATTTACAGAGGACATACAATGACCTGGTGGGCCTATACGCATGCCATAGGCAAATGAGTTTTCTTCTAACCGAGCACATGACCAAAACCCCCCAGCATGTGGCTGATCCGCTGTAGGTTGGTCACACCCTGCACTGTACTAGTGCACAGGTGAAGGAGAGAACATTGCAAGTTCTGGGGGGCTTAAAGGAACAAAAACCAACCAAACCTAGTAACAACCTGATCATTCCAAGCAACATCAAGGAATGATTATTTCTCCACAAAGGCAGAGACACAGCATTCTTTAATGAATGCACATCTTTAGGATAAGATAAGATAATCCTTTATTGATCCCACAGTGGGGAAATTTACAATGCCACAGCAGCACAGAGGAAAGAACAGAAGTGTCAGGAAACATACAAATAATAAATAAGATCTATATACAAAAATTACAGAAAATATAAATAGTAGAAATAGAAATAGATTCCTGAGTTTTTATTGCACATAGTAGAAATGGACTATTGTAGAAGTAGACTAGTGTAGAAATAGACTACGGAGGACAGCGGATGTTATACAGTCTGACAGCGGCCGGAAGGAAGGATCTGCGGTACCTCTCCTTCACACACCGCAGGTGCAGCAGCCGGGCACTAAAGGAGCTGCCCAGTACTTTCACAGAGTGGTACATGGGGTGGGACAGGTTCTTCAGCATGTGTTTGAACTTGGACCTCATTCTCCTGTCCCCCACCACCTCCACCGGGTCAATAGGTCACCCCAGGACAGAGCTGGACTTCTTGATGACTCTGTTCAGTCTCTTCCTGTCAGCGGTGGAGATGCTGCTGCTCCAGCAGACCACTCCATAAAAGATGGCTGATGCCACCACAGCATCGTAGAAGGTCCTCAGGAGTGCCCCCTCCACTCCAAAGGACCTGAGTCTCCTCAGGAGATGTAAAAAAATGTTTTTATTTACAATTTTATGTATTATTCACCTAATTTCACCAATTTATTTATCGGTTCGAACGGCTCTTTAGTGCGAGTGAAATTATGAGACGCATACTTCCAAATCCCCCCTGCTGTAATACATTATCCGGGGACTTCACGCCCTGTTTAATGAACACAGCAGATTCAGACACACTAGCTGTATTTGAAATGGCACACTACGTACTACTCCTCTACTAAATCTACCTGATAGTAGTATGTAGTATACAGTATGGAACCAAACTGCAAACCTGTAGTGGACTTAAGATACCCGGATGGTGTTCTACTCCAGTCAGAGTTTCTAGTATACAGGGGGAGCTATCTTCATGATGTACTGCATCCCACCACCAGCTCTCAGCCTGCTTCAGCCAGAGTAAATGACTGCGGGTAACACCGGGGAGTAAAACACAGCCCACTCTGAGTATAAATGTGGGTGTGGTGATTGTAGTGGTGTATGTGTTTATCAGAATGAGCCTCAGGAAGTTAAATATACAGGTCTGAAGACTGATAAAAGATAAACTCACTTTAGAGGATCAGTTTTGATCAGAGTGACATAGCCGAGGTATTAGTATACTACACAGTAGGTCAAAGCCTGTTCCTGCACTGTATAGGACACACAGGGGAGTATAGTATGCAGTACATACTACTGTAGTATGCAGTGTGCAGTATAGCAGTGTACCAATGCATGATATGCCGAGATCATGAGTGAGCCGAGGACAACAGGGGCAGGGAAAAGCTCCCTCGGAGTGCGAGGAAGAAACCTGGAGAGGAAGCAGAAATCAGAAGGGGAACCCATCCTCCTCTGGTTAACACTGCATAGCAAGACAGACATAAAGCAATATCAACAGGACTTCACAATTATGCCATATTCAGTATACATGCATTTATCATTCATATTCATTTCCTACTCTCTGAGATCAGTCTATTTAGACGCCTCGATACATTTTGTAAACAGTCCGGAAAACCGCACACTGTGACTTTAAAATGTTTACCTGTGACTGGGTTTCCAAACAACCACAGACCTGGCAACTCTGGTCGTGTCACCTGACTAGAGGAACCGAAAGGACTGTTTATGAGGGGAGGTGTGGCCTAGAAAGAGATGTGCCTGGGTCTGTACAATGGGGTTGCTGTACCTGCTGTATGGGCAGCTGTTGGGTAATGTTTGTACATTAAAAATTATGAACTCAATTGTATAGGCCCAAAGGTGTGTTGGGCCATTGGCACATAGGGCAGTATGCCTGGTTACCTGTCCAGCCCTGACCTGACTGGACATTTAACTAAAAGCACTTAAGTGCAAAAGAGGAAACTGCTGCTCATTTGAAAACCACAGCAAACACAGTAAAGTGATTTTGTAGGTTCTACATAAAAACATTACTGTAATTATTACAAGCAAATTCATTTAATTTATTAAATCTAAAAACTGAACAAACGCTCCTTTCAGTCAGAGCCTCTCTCTAGTTGAGTAGGGACTCCAGTTAAGTACTTAGGGAGCTACAAATGAGGAGTAAAGAAGCTTGAATGAGGAGAAGTGGAGTTAGAAGCGCTTCAACATCAGAAAGCCATGCAAGGTGAGATGCTGAAAGCTGATGTGTGAACGAAGGAGTCAGTTGCTGAGAGTCAGACACAGGGGACAGACAGTGCTCAACAGAGCTTCAAAGTGAGTGGACAGTCTGGTATGGACTTACTGAGCTTTGCTTGGTCTTGTAGAGGTGGTAGATGAAGCAAGCCTCCAACAGCTACGGCCAGCAGAGCCCGCGGAGACCATGATGAAGAGCGCAGTTCTGGAAATCGTTCTGCTTCTTCTCTCGTGGCCTGGCCTGGGGGGCAGCGGCGGAGAGTTTCCGGTTGGGCTGTCCCATCAAAAAAACACTTCCATGGGGTAATCAACACACCTTCCACTCCGCCATGTCAGCAAAGCGCCCTGTCCTGTGCCATAACGGCGTAGCATTGCGCATGAGCGCGCACGCACAGCTACGCTGAGGGAGGGGAATTCCCACTGTACGAAAAAAAAACTGTTACAGCTCCCAGTCACAAAAACAACCCACAGCAGTGTCCCAACACACCAACCCAAGATACACACACCGCCAGTGGCGCAGGGGCTGTGTCCCACACCTGCAGCCTTTAAGCACCTGCACCTGATCTGGAGGCGCACAGTCACATCTGCCCCCAAAGTCCCACAGGCGCAGGTACCCTGACTGGCGTGCTGCGTTTACGCAGGAGCAGCGCGCTCACACGAACGAGCCGAGATGCTGTCGCTTCTCTGGACACGGACAGAGGATGACAAGTCTTCCTTTGTGCAAGTCGTCTGTTTTTGAATTTTCTATTTTTAGTAACACAGCGCACAGAACAAGCTGCGCAGTGTGCCACCACTGCGCAAAAGCGACGCAGCATCGACCATCAGGGTAAAGCACTGCACCTCTGAGCGGCACATGGTTTCTCCTGTAACTCATGGGTGCTAGTGGTGATATCTGAATCTCTCCATGTTATTGGTCGGGATCTGTGGCAGAACCTGCTATTAGTATCTCGATACTATGGTAACCATATTGCATCCACTGCATCCCAACTGTTTTGGAAACGGGGTGATAAGCAAACCTCTCTTATCCTCATTATACAAGGCACGACTGTGGAAGGTATACCTACAGGCTTAACAAAGTTCAGATGAGGACTGTGCAAACCACTGAATATCAAGAATGCCAAGTTCTACTCAACTCGGACAAATCAAAAGTCCAAAAGCTGCAGGGAACAAACTGAGTTTACACTTTGTACTGATAGCTTCTCAGTTGCTCCAGGTACGTCTGCCGAACACTGAGGTCCCAGCTGGTCCTGATCTGCTCCTTGATGAACATAGTGCTAAATTTGCTAGACTGTTTTTTTTTTTTTACCTCGAGCTTGGATCGCTTTAATGCTATCTGAATATTCCAGAAAAAGCCTGAACAGGTCCGGTCCAGAACAGAGTCCTTACAGGAAATAGAATGGTTCGGTTTTCTCAGCTCTACATTAGTTGCCAGTTACTTCTACTGACAGATGAAGCTCTGAACAGTCTCAGCTCCTCAGTACCTGAGTGATATTATCTCTTATCGTGAACCATCAAGACTAGGTGTGCTGTATGGTATGCGGCTTGTTTCAAATCTTTGGGCTTTTTAAAAAAATGCACGCCCATGAGTAGGAGAGAGAGAGAGAGAGAGAGAGAGAGAGAGTGAGAGAGAGAGAGAAATTCACATAGATATAGATTCACATCTTGTACATTTTCTATCCACATAAATATATATATATATATATATATATATATATATATACTACAGTGGTTGGGACAATGAAAACTGAAACACCCTTCATTTTAGTGTGGGAGGGTCTCATGGCTCATTGGAAGCCTGGTGGCCAATCTTCATTAATTGCACATTGCACCAGTAAGAGCAGAGTGTGAAGGTTCAGTTAGCAGGTAAGAGCACAGTTCTGCTCAAAATACTGCAATGCACACAACATTATGGGTGACATACCAGAGTTCAAAAGAGGACAGATTGTTGGTGCACGTCTTGCTGGCGCATCTGTGACCAAGACAGCAAGTCTTTGTGATGTATCAAGAGCCACGGTATCCAGGGTAATGTCAGCATACCACCAAGAAGGACGAACCTCCACCAGCATCACGTAGTGACCTGGCCACTATCCTGCAAGAAGAATGGCTTAAAATCCCTCTGACCACTGTGCAGGACGCTTTATTTTTATTTCCAAAGACCAACTGACGCTGTATTGGCCGCAAAAGGAGGCCCTACACCATACTAATAAATGATTGTGGTCTAAAACCAGGTGTTTCAGTTTCATTGTCCAACCCCTGTACATATATATATACAGTTGCACCCAGAAGGAATCAGCAAACAGAATTGAAACTTGTTGGGCATCATGTAAGTTTCACACTCGGCCGTGCACGTGACATAAGCAAGGATAGGTCTTATCACTGTACCAGATAATGCATTAACAAACATGGTGACCCAATGTCAAACTGGGGGACACTACTTCTGTATGTGTAGCTCAATAAATATGGGCCATATCAGTCTGTATTTATTATTATTTATTGTCCCCTGTAACATTCCTTTTCAAAGCCACTGCAATCTGACTCCTGGGTGCAGCTTTTTTGGATAGAACTCGGGCAACTGCGCTTCTGGACTCTCCTTATATCTGATTCTTCTTTGCATCACTTCTTTGAGAGTTTTCATTTGCTTTTATGGATGTAAAGATGATCCTCATATGGTGTTTACCTTACCTCATGTCCATCCCCCTTGTCATAGGTGTTGCCCTGGTGTTTATTCTAGCTTCCCTTGTTTGTTTCCTGCTCCAGCAGTTTGCCCTGTGTTTGCTTGGTGTTTTGGTGAACAGCTATATCAGACCTGTGATCCGTCATCTGCGATCTGTGTTCTCATTGGCTGCACTATAATATGCCTCATTAATAAACGATCTAGGCCAAAACACTATATGGAATCTGTGGTTTATTATATGGTAGACTGTTTATGTAAATGAGTATTGAGTTGATGCTGTGGTTTTTGTGCCATCATAAAAACAAGTTCAAAATCAGATTAGATTAGTTTCCATATATGGACTGTGGACAGAGAGCTCTGACATCAAACGTCTTCTATGTAAAGAAGCCAGGCCAATTTGGTTTTGCTGTGATATGGACCCTTTAGCGTGTAGGGGTGAGGAATAGAGGTCTGGGTCTGGTTTTTGACAGGTCTTTACTCTCTTTCATTGAGGAGTTACATGTATTTGATACTGTACAACTAAAGAGACAAATTACTTCAAGGGAAAAAAACATTTATTTATTAATATTTATTAATTTATTATAATATCACAGTTGTGGTCACAAGTTGCGGTCGTGCCAAACACAGTGCACTCATACAAAACATGAAAGAATTATTTTAAGGCTATTAATGGCTTTAAAAGGGATGAAAAAACAAACTAATAACTGCAGTAATGCATAAACCCAGCAGCCCTCCTCCCCATGATCACATTGACTGGTTCCTTCATTGGTATATCATAGCTAATGCTCACCTGTACAATGCCCAGTGCTGTATTAAAGTACCTGTAAAAGCACACAGCACAGTCCTAAATCCTAAAGCCTGAATTACTGTTCCTCCTATTCGCACCACTTCCCTGGTTCAACAGCGGCGTCACTAATCCTCAAGGCTGTAACGGCACTAGGTTTGGATGGAGCTTAATCTTCAGTTTTTGGTCCAAACTACCATGGCACCCTAAAATTCCATGGCTAGCTGATAAACCCCTGGTTAGCATGTATCAATAGTAAACCCTAAACTTCCCACCCTGGGAAAAAGATTGCCCTGTGATCTAGCCAATGCACTCTCGATCATTAGTGTTTAAAGCAACTGGAATACTGAGAACCTGTTCAGATGGCATATCAGCGCTGTCCAATGAAAAACATGTATCTCCAATTTTGTCCATTTTGACCTTTGTGCATCATTTGGACACAGCTGCTGCCATTTATACACTGTGAGATTTGCATGATGAACGGACTGACTGAAACGGCCCAGAAGTGCTCGGAAGGACGTCTGGTTCCATTGACTTACATTAAACTTGAATGAGGTTTTTGGCCTCTCCTGTAAAGTTGCCATTTTGGAGATGTTTGTTTTTCTTTGGACAGCGACGATACACTACTGCGCAAAAGTCAGAGAGCAGCCTGGTATTATTATTTCACTTCCAGTCTAAACAGCCATGAAATATAGGTTCTTCATTTTCAGGGGTTATTTCTGAAGCTCAGACGTTTGGTGATTTGTTGAGTGCTAGAAACCAAAATTTGCCCATACCTTATTCACAACAGTGTAAAGTTAAGGCTTATGGAAATGTTATTAAATAACGTGTCATCGTTTTCTGTGTATTGGAATTTAGTGTTACAAAAATAACACTATGAATAGCTGTTTATGACTTTAAGCATTAATCGATTTTCAAATATGAGTCTTTGTGGATGTTTGTTTCTCAGGTTCTGTCTCAGTACCGGATAGGGTTTCTCCCTTATCATTAAATCATTTACATTTTACAGCTTCCCACAAACTGAAACTTTAACAATAGTGTTATACGTCTGTCTTTTAAGAAAATGGTTTTACATGATTGAAATCAGTAACCCCAAAGTTTTGGTACCTCATCTCTCAGGCAAAGGAAAAAACAGAAGAGAGCAGAACAGGACTTCCTCTTCTTTTTAATGAAAATCAGCAGATTAATGTTTTATTCCAAGTGACTTTGGACCATTTCTGTTGGCTCACTTACCATTAAGTTTAGAAGCGAGGCAACAGAGAGATAATGTTAAAAAATAAAATAATATAAATAAAAAAAGATCAGTCCCGTCAGATAATCAGGACTTCATCTTTAAGAGAGAGGAGGAAATCAAGCTCCACTCCTCCGCTCTGAAAAATCCACAAGTGTTTCCGCCTCAGTGCTGAATGGTATTGGTCTGAAAGGGTGTGTAGCTGTTGAGAAGATAGAAAACAGACCACAGGAGTCTAAAGAGGTGTTGTCAGAATGATAGACTGACCACCCCAGAGTCCAGACCTCAGCATCAGTGAATATTGTTTTGGGGGTTACTGTTTTTTTTTTTTTTTTGGAAAGTTAGGAGAGCAAATCTGATTTTTTTTTCCCCCCAACCAAACCACTACAGTATTACCATAGCAACCCATGCAAATAGGCTGGTGATGTCTTGGCACACAAATCCAATCGGATCACTTGCAAACACCAGTGTGGACAGTCAGTTAATTGGTCTGCAGAGTCTGAGGAGTTCAGGACTGATTTGTTTTTGGAGGTATCGAGAAATATCCCTGAAAGTGAGTCCCCTGAAAAGACTGGACACACTAACTACTGAGCAAATGGTCGTAAGTAGCTGCTGATTCCATGTACACGTCTGTTAAATATGCTGTCCGCTGAAAATGAGTAAGCTGTACCTAATGGACCGCTTGACTGAACATTAAACGACTGAAGGACAGTCTCTGACTTCCGCACGGCTCAGTTTCTAAACGTGGGAGTGATCTGGAAAGTGCATTCAGACGGATAGCTTTATTCAGTCTCTTTATACGGAAACTGTACGTGCAGTGTATCACTATAACTGGCTCCCTTTCTTTGTAGTGTCATTTCAGTTGCTAGCTGCTAACTACTGCTAGCACCATCAGTAACTCCGTAACTGACCGCATGGGCCTTAACTCCCAGGAGAAAACTCCATCAGGCGCAAGGCTCTTTGGAACGTTTGGCTAGTACCCCTAAACCGTTATCCTGAGGTCACTACATTGTGAGACTTGTAGAGTTGTGTAGATGTGGGTCCTTGAATGCAAACCAGGCTTTGAGTTTTGTTGAATGTGACATTGCTTAAGCAGGCATCACCTCCCGTAATCCACTGCAGCAGTGAGGATCAGGCTGTCCTCTGCCCAGCAGGGTCACTGCTGGTTCCGGCGGGGAGCTGGACGTCTGTTCAGGAACAACCGCGAGCAAAAAGAAGACGAGAACATGAGAATGCCACCCTCAGACTCGCACAGATATGATACAGGTCCGACGGCTTTTCTGGTTAACAGGTTTAAAGGGTAATTCCACAGACGGTCTGAAATGTCTGCAGGCCAGAGTGATTCAAACGTTCATTCAGGGTGGTGTAAAACGGTGGGAAGCCGGAGGGTATTTTGGCTGTATGTGCCTCTCTGATATGAACTGGTATAAAGATAAAACCTAATTTATTAAAACTACTGGAGCACAGCGTTTCATAGAGCAGGCAGCATATCGTCGCTGTCCAAAGAAAAACAAGTATCTCCAAAATGGCAACTTTACAGGAGAGGCCAAAAACCTCATTTAACTTCAATGCAAGTCAATGGAACCAGACGTCTTTCCAAACAGCTTTGGGCCACTTCGGTTGGTCCGTTCACCATGAGATTCTCACTCAGTGTAAACAGTAGCTGATGTGTTCAAATGATGCATAAAAGTAAAAATGGACAAAAGTGGAGATACATGTTTTTCACTGGACAGCGACGATATTCGGGCCGTGTAATATAACAGGTTATAGAGATATTACACTCTACAGACATCGGGTTCTTATCCCAACCACTGGGAACGATTCCCATTCTAGGAGTTTGGCTAGAACGAACATTCCACACCAAACCACTCGGAATGAGTTTGTTCGCATTTTACTGTAGACAGTTTCAAAAATCTGTGGAATTCCCCTTCAACAATACAAAGGCATACATAATAATAGGGATGTATATTTTCGTGGTCGGCTTTAATTTGCCATGACTTATCGACTTGTAGATGGTGACAGTAACCCAACAAATTTCAGATTTTCAGTCAGAAATCCCTGAGTAACCTGCACGTACAAATGAAAGCAAAAGTGTGTAGTCCTGGCCATTCAGCATGCGCTGGATAACAAAAGCATCTAAAGTAAACCGACTTAAATTCATCTTAAACTGAGTGGAAAATGGAAACTGTGTGTAATATTTGCCATGTTTAACATACTCCATTACAGAATATAAAAACTAAAACATTCACATGTGAATAAACACATGGGTTTTTGCACACGTCACTGGGTTAATATGTGTTACCACATGTGAAAAAAAAAACCTGTGAGAACCTGTAAACATGTGGTTTAGGCATGTGTTTTTCTGTAAGGGAAAGTTAAACAAGCAGAATTTTGTGCCATGATTTAACAAGACATGCGGTAGCTTCTGTTTTTTACCCAGCAATATATTTAATTCTGCTAACTCTGCATAAATGACGGCGTGTTAAGTCCATAGAGGATGTGTTAAGTCATTTATACTTAGAAAAATAACAGAACATGCCGTTTCACTAGGGATGTCCAGGCTTACAGCAGAAGTTAGGGAGATTTGATCTGGTCAGTCAGCTCTCCCTGTTAGATGTCCTCCCTTAAAAGTAAACTTTAATATTGTAGGAGCCGCTACTGAACACTCTACCAAGGAGTCAAATTCCTTCTAGGAAAATCATTCAGCAGCCATCGTCTCAATGGTCCCGGCCGTTATTTCCAGCCACACAAGACCTAACAAACTAAATTTTGGAAAGGGGGAGACCAAAATACCAAAATACCAAAAAGGTGAAATTACCATTTAAAAAAAATTCAAAAAATTTCAGAAAGCTCAGAAAATGTTGGTAAAATTTGGCTCTTCTGAGGATCTTTACTTTTTGGTGGGGCTCGGCTTGTTTAGGCTATTGCGTGCACAGATCCCCATAAGAAGGAAAGGCTTTCCCAGATAGTGCCACAACATTTCAGATTGTTGTCGATGTCGGTGATGTCAGTTAGTTTAGATGTGTGGTCGTTCCTTTGTGTTGTTTATATGTGAGGGGCGGGGGTCTCTGTAAGGTGGAAGCCTGTGGCTAATAGGGGGCTCCCCCCACTGGTTTGCTTCTGTATGTGCCTTTCTGCCTGGTGTCGAATAAAAACAATCTCTCCTCACTGGAGAATCACAGCTTCTCCCGTGTCTCTTTATATGCTGACACCACAGTGGTGTCAGAAGTAGGAGAGCACCTGCCAGTGGTCTGGAGCGGAACTGTACTCAGTGAATTCCCGGTACTTCAAAGAAGCCCAGCAACAGACAGCAACAGCAGGGACAGCACTGCAAGGCTTCGTGGAGAAGATGGCACTGTGAGGTTCAGCAGCAGTGCTCATACAAACAGGCTTGGCAACAAACCTGGGGAAGCACGACAGTAGGGCTGACGCAAGGAGCTGTCGAAAGGGACAGGGGAACTGCTGAAGGTTTCTCACGCCGGGACGTTCGGCCTTTAGCCATTAAACATTCTCATGTACAGCTTCAGTGGATGATCAGTATTCAATATAGTGTTGTTGGGCTGTTTTTAAATTAGCTACAACACGCTAAAACTCTACAGGCACTGATCAGCTGATGTGGTTAAGGCTTCGGTGTAAGTCCTGGTTAAAGATATGGTTTCTGCGGTTTTCTGAGTTCATACTTCGACAGTATACACCCTCGACCTGTTTTAGGAATTAAACCTGAAACCAGCTGACTTCAAATGAAATTTAATTCTTATCTACAGTCAGTTAATTACCAGTCCTACCGCACACCAAATTCCTAACCCCAAACATTTTTCTATTACGTATTTGATCCTTCCCCACATTCTGGGGGCGCGACGGTGGAATAACCCGACCGAACAAAACAAGATGAGTGACCAGGAGTCCACAAGATCTGGACTGCTATGTAAACCACAATACTAAAGGTCTGCTAATTATTAAAAGACAAATTAAAACATGGATGCCTAATACCAGTCAAAGCTTCCAACTACATCAGCGGGGAAATCCAGTACCAGAAGGTGTCAGCACTGTAAGGCTTAGGGTTTTTCCTTATCTAATAGACCTGATTCACCTACGCTAATTTTCCAAGGCCTTTAGTCGAGCCGTGTTGATACTGCGGTTTGCACTTAGATCAGCTCTGTGCCAACCGATTGTGCAGATCATCTTACTTCAACCACTTCAGAAACCCCAACGAAACTTGCTTATGTGGTTTATGACACGCATGTCCATTTTCATAAATAACAGTACGTCATCGGGCAAAAACATATCTCCTGAGACTGATCATAACATATCAACATTATTAGGGGTCATTCAAACAGCTGTGACCACCAATCACTGGAGTGGTCAGTCCAAAAAAAAATAAAAGATTAAAAACGGCATCAGTTTTAGAAGGAATCCTAGCTGCGGCTGGCTGGCGTGACAAATAATTACTATTAACATGCATTTCGATCATTCTATAACTAGTCTCTGATCGAAGAAAGTTAAGTGGGGGAAATCTGAAAGATATCGAAAAAAGGAAATCCCAAACTTTTAAATTGCTCCACGTCTCACAAACAGGCCCGCCTTTGGGTAACATCTATAGGACCAGCGTTTTTGGGGGAGTCTCTACATGGCAGTGGCTGTTTTGTATGATCCAGCCATCTGGAAGTAGATTATCATTTTAGACAAGCTTAAAAAAAACTCAATTTTACCAATTATTCATAATTGAACAGCCTACAAACCAGAGAAGAGCTTATTTCCCCAAAATGACATTGTGGCGGAATGTTTAAAATTATTTTCATGATATAACTAATTTCAACTGGATATCAGGTGGGACTGATAGGCTTACAGGTTCCTCGTTAGGGCTACCCAGGCCATGTAAGGCTTACCCAGGCGGCATAGTAAGCCTTTACAGGGGCTCGTTAGGGCTAACCATGGAACTCACATCGTAAGCTTTAACCCAGGCCCTCACGTAAGGCTACCAGGCCATCGTAAAGGGTTACCCAGGCCCGTAGCCGCCTGGCCAGGCTTTCAATCAGTTTTCATTGCATAAAGTTGTGTATTATACAGAGACGTTGAAAAAACACTTAAGTGCAGCGGGGAAAAAAAAACTAATGTACATTACAGGTAAATTATCTCGTTCCTTGAAATTAAAACACTCAACAGCAAGGAAGAGGGCTCCTTAAAACCATGCCAGCAGGGCACCAATAAGGTCGCCTTCAAGAACTGGAATTGCCTACACTCCCCCGGCTTACCGTCAACAGGAAGAAGCCTAATTCTTCCGTAGCCAGAGGTAGAACTGTTCTGGAAAAAGGGTCGTGGGTCATAAAAGTGGGATAAAAAAAACTCCGGACTGCCCCTTTTATTTGTGGTTTTGAAGAAAACACTATGGACGAACGTACACAAAATCGAGGGAAGGGATAGCAGGTCCAGCATTGCAGGGGCGAGGTAATAAAAAAACAAAATAAAAGAAAAAAACAAAAAACAACATGTGTCCAGGAGAAGAGGGAAGGAGTAGGAGAAAGAACAAGAAGGGTGAAACAGGACACACAAGGGAAAAACCAAATACACCAATCACCACAGTGGACAAGTCCCTTTGTATGTTTACACAAAACGTTCTCCCCTATTTGAGGGCTGCAATTTCAATTCTCGAACAATTTAATCTCCAAGGCTCAGAGTGCAATCATTTACCTAGCGAGAGTCACACTGACGCAAGGGGTTATATTGATTCCAAACACAAACGGAAGGAAAAAAAAAAAAAAAAAGGAATACAAATAGGTGAATAAATAAAACTCTAACAGGTGGTTGTCCAAAACTGGAGAGTTCCCCACAACTCCGAAAAACCCAGAGGAGATGAGGAAGTGGCAGAGAGTTGAGGGATGAGAGGGTTAAAGGGGGTGTTTGGTTATTATAGGGGTTGGGATCAACCCAAAAGAAAAAAGAAAAGAAAAAAAAACAACCCAGGTCAAATGGACAAGCGTGGCTACCACATGGGGACAGTGCGATACGGTATACCCATTCACGGTTTCCAATTTGGTAACAGAGTTATTGACCATGATAGAGTATGTCCAAATAAAATAAGGGGACTTTTTCCATCTAAAAAAAAATTGGTGGGTATAAATCCTTAAAAAAATAACAGTCTGCTTCATTGTAGCCACGCCACGCCTCAAGTTAAAAGGGGAGGTGGGGGTATGGTTTTTAAAGCTGCCCAGAGAAGCTACAGCATGTACATCTATTTGGTTAGATTGACTTATGTACTTCACTTTCACGTGAGTGTGACTCTCTGGACAGTACATGTTTGTTCCCTGTCTCCCATTCCATCTCCACACGGTTCAGAATCAATCCAAAGTGAAAACAAAGGATCATCATCATCATCATCATCATCATCATCATCATCTACACACTTGTAAGTCCTCAGATAAAACCTAACACCAAACCCCCCTCATTCTGAGATCAGAAGCCGTAGGAAACCCACAGGAACTAGATCACTATTCACCCCGCAGCTTACGCCTGTGCGAGTTTCACTACTGCTGGGCACAGTGGGAAATTACAGGGTCTATACACTGCCTACAAAGCGAAGGGATCTCCGCCTACAGTACTACTCGGACGGGACCGTTATATATGGTAATGAAGGTTAATGCAATTTTACCACAGGATGTCTCATGTTCATGACTGAGAGATCTGAGTATAGTTGACAGGGACGAGACCAACTACTGCACTGCCTTCACCCCAAAACAGGATAACAACACAGTGATGACATTTCATGACCTTTCATCTAGCCATTTACTTAGGTTAGCTGTCCTAGCTGACTCTGGGACTCTTCCTCCCGTTATTTCACATGCTTGGAACCCTTGGGGTAAACCAATACATGCATAGTAGCTTGATTTGGGCCACAGAAAACGCTTCTTAGGGTACCTCGGTAAACATTCCATTACCAACGAAAAACGAATCCCGTCCGAATAGCACTGAAGACACTGAAGACACATGGAGGAAAGAAACATTGCTTGTGAAACTGGAAATCAAAACATCAATGACAAATGCCCAGGTTATAAATAATACACTCAAAAAAAACCACAGATCCAAGCTCTGCATGTTTATTCCCAAAGCCGTCCCTTCCAGCAGCCCTGTTAGTGCGTCTATTAGTACGAACCACAGCTACGTTAAACCTCGTCCGTTTGGTTATTACACTTCCTACCCATCTCTACCTCAGTGTTGTCTTTGTATTTGCGAACCTGGTCAGTGCCTTTCACCTTTCTGCACAACGCGTCGCAGTCCCTACACACCTGCTTGTGCCTGACTCTGTGTGACCCTGTGGGTATATTTTCATATTGCCGTTAATAGCCTGGAGACAGATGTCTGCAGGGGTGCTAATGTGGCTCACAATGCATGGCAGCTGACAGAACTGCTCGAGTCCATAGACTGGTAGCTTTCACGGCATGGTCATGAAGCACTGGATGGTGTTTTATTGTGTGCTCATGGACGACAGCAGAGATAAGACCTTATAGTAACACAGTTCTATAATAACCGATAACCCGTCTTGCAAATCACTGTTAGCCATGTTAGCATTATCGGTAGGGCTCAAATTCCGGACCCTCATGGTGCTGCTGACCAAATCACTTCTACAAGCAGGTCAATGGCTCTTATGATTCGTTATGATTTGTAAGCCAAAGAGGCGTGCTTGTTCAGAAATGCAGACTGCTGATTGGCTGTTTAAATTACATTCTGATGAAAAATGTATCCAGCGCCGATGTATTTTGCGACACTGGATATTTGGTGATGTAGTTACTGTGCTCCAGTAGAGTAAACCCTTGACACTGGGCTAGCGTGCTCACAACTGTCCACAACTGATTCATTTTACAGCAAGGCATATTGGGTGTCCGCATTGCCCCACAATTCCCTTATCGGTGCATCCCAAATTAAAGCAAGACTAACGTAGCCCATCCCTCATTACCCACTGTGAGCCACATTAGCATTATACTCAAACCGCCCCACTCCAGTGCTTTTCAGGTTGCTCGTGCTCAATGCTCCCTCCACCCAATGACACTCTGTCCTTCCCTGAACGTGAAACAAAGGCAATCATAAGGCCTCGAGAGATTAACTTAAATTACACAAACCCTACCAGATCTGAGCTAACTAAAACTATGTTAATGAACACGGACGCTAAAACATGGCTGTCACCTGAGACGCTATCTTAAACAAGGCAGAGTAGCCCCCCGCCCCTCCCCCCAGAAAATTGCGAGTGGTTATTGTGCTTCCAGGATAATTTTCATATACACAGATTATTATGTATAAACAAAAATGCATACGCACACCAGCTCCACTACACCTCATTCCCCTCACACCTAAGCGTCTAAGTGCTCTTGAACAGCTGAGATTTACAGGTACGGTTACGCCCACTGCAGTCAGACTGCATGTGATGAATTATCTAGAGTGCGTCCCTGCTAACGGTTAACAGCGTGTATTTACAGTCTGAAGAGGGCGGCAGTCATTTCAGAAGGAATTTCAAGACGGTACCTGAACACTCACTCCGGGACCGAGTGCCTAGTCTGTGTCTGATCTCTCAGAGTCGAGCTGGGTGTTCTGATAAGCTATGTACACGTTTATTAAAAAGAAACCCTAGAGTGAACAAAGGAACGGCAGGAAAAAACCCAGAATGAGATTTTCATGATATCAGTTAGTCTAGAAAACGTCCCCCTCCCACAAAACGCTGAAGAGAGTAAATTACACATCAAGAGACGCCTGGAGACGGGGAGTAGAAAGGTCTGGCTAAATTGACCACAGCTAGCCGGAAACAGCCTTTTATAAAAAGTTCTTCCACCATTCAGAGAAGATGAAAGTACCCCACTCAAAACGAAACCAGAGCAAATAGGGCTTTTATCTAGACACATAGATCACAGTGCCCCCTGGTGGTCAACTGCGTAAACAGATGACAGTGAAATAACAGTCAGGAAGCCAAGCACACCACCTTAGGTCAACCCGAAACAAATTAAATAAAATAAAAAACCCTCAAACACACCAGAACATCTAAATAGGTCTGCATCTGGAGCCTGCGCTTAGTCCCCAGGCCTTTAAGAAGAACTACAGGAGGAAATTAGCAGCGTTCATCAGACGACAGTGAGTGAAACAGACAGGTCTGTTGGTCAGGCTGGATGTATGTTCGCATTATCCACAGTGCTCTAGCCCTACGGCCCCATATCTCTCTCCCTCTCTATCTCTCTCTCTTTTTGTTTTTTCTCCCTCGCTTTTTTTTGACGTTGGCCCCGATTCGCAGTTGTGTGGAGCACGGGCCTAGTCTCCTAGTCTAGAAGGGAAGGCTCAGCGGGGCGGATTATGGTGGGCCGGTTGGGGGCACCAGGGGGTCTTCGGCTGCAGGGAGAGAAGAGCAAGAGATGATGAGACACAGTGACAGAGACAGGGACAAAGAGAGGGAGAGGGGGAGAGAGAGAGAGAGAAAGAGAGAAAGAGAGACAATGGAGAGTGAAAGAGAGAGCGAGAGAATGAGTGTGAGAGCATGAGAGAAAGTGCGAGTGGGCGAGAATGAGACCGAAAGAAAGAGAAACCTGCTCTAGGAACACTGGACTAAGATAATATGTTACAGAGAAGCGAAAGAGAACGAATGAAACAATAGCAACACAGCAGAGAGAAGCAGAGATCGAGAGAGAGAGGGAGAGATCGAGAGAGAGAGAGAGAGAGAGAGAGAGAGAGAGAGAGAGAGAGAGAGAGAGAGAGAGAGAGAGAGAGAAGTATTTTAAATAGTCAGAAAAAGACAGAAAAGAGATTATTATTTTATTTATTATTTATTGTTATTATTATTACATCTAGATAGATAGACAGATAGATAGTTTATTGATCCTGAAGGAAATTTAGCAAAAAAAAAAAAAGCAAAAATAAAAGTACATCTATATTTACTTTAAGTTTGTAGGTAATATGCCTTGCCAATATTGTTCATAAGACAGTAATAACAGACAGCAGAAAAAGAGGGCAGAGTGGTGTACCGAGGTAGAGGGGGCGAAGAGTGAGTGGTGACAGACAGACACATATATAGAGATGGAGAGACAGAGAGACAGATACAGAGTTTAGTCTGGCCATAGAAAATGTCAGGTAGAAACAGTCCTGGCTGTGGTCAGAGAGAAAAAGGTACAGAGGTAAAGACAGAGTACTGAGAGAGAGACAGAGAGACAGGGAGAGACAGAGGTAGGAAGAGAGAGGGATGACGTAGCCATGACGTAGCCATGACGTTAGGGAAATTATGCTGAGAGAAAACTGAAACCGAAGACTGCGTGCAGAGTTTAGTGTATATATCACCACACGCACAGACACAAACGCACATGCACACACTCGCTGCACAGGAAGCGCAGAGCAGTGAGATCGCTGACAGGGACATCAGTAAATCCTGCAGAACAGACAGGCCTGATACAACATTCACAAAGCACCTTAGTAAGAACCCTGTACATGCATCAGTCACCCGTGTTAAGGATGAACACTAGCAGTGTGTAATGAACCCCTACACACTTCCAAACAATTACCAAACACTAAACGAACTCGTAGCAAAACAGAGTGTGACATGTTTCAGTGGAATTTGCCTTAACTGACTGTTTAGATGTCAGTTAAATCAAAAGCAAACCCAAACCCATGTTCTTCAGATCTACCGCTACTTCATCATCATTAACACTGCATTTAAACTCAGAAGACCGTGTAGGCTCACTGGGGGTTTGGGACTGTACATAAAATGGCTACACTGTGACCTCTGGTTCCCATCACCACCACTGTAAAAGAAGCCTCACTTCAGACTACGTGTTTATTAAATCTCAACCAGCAAAACATGCAGAATTATTACTCACTTACTCATTACTACAGTCAGAACACGTGTGTGTGTGTGTGTGTGTGCGCATGCGTATATGTGTGTGTGTAAGTGCGTGCGCGTGTGTATATTTGTATGTGTGCGTGTGTGTGTGCACATGTGCGTGTGTGTGCGCGTGTGTATATATGTGTGTGTGTGCGTCTGTATATGTGTGTGTGTGTGCATGTATGTGTGTGTGCGCGTGTGTATATGTGTGTGTGCGCGTGTATATATGTGTGTGTGTGCGCGTGTGTATATATGTGTGTGTGTGCGTCTGTATATATGTGTGTGTGTGCATGTATGTGTGTGTATATGTGTGTGTGTGTGCGTGTATGCATATGCGTGTATGTGTGTGCGCGTGTGTATATGTGTGTGTGTGTGTGCGTGTGTATATATGTGTGTGTACATGTGTGTGTGCGCATGTATGTGTGTGTGTGTGTGTGCGTGTATGCATATGCGTGTATGTGTGTGCGCGTGTGTATATATGTGTGTGTGTGCATGTATGTGTGTGTATATGTGTGTGCGTGTATGTGTGTGCGCGTGTGTATATGTGTGTGCATGTATGTGTGTGTATATATGTGTGTGTACATGTGTGTGTGCGCATGTATGTGTGTGTGTGTGTGTGCGTGTATGCATATGCGTGTATGTGTGTGCGCGTGTGTATATATGTGTGTGTGTGCATGTATGTGTGTGTATATGTGTGTGTGCGTGTATGCATATGCATGTATGTGTGTGCGCATGTGTATATATGTGTGTGTGTGCATGTATGTGTGTGTATATGTGTGTGCGTGTATGCATATGCGTGTATGTGTGTGCGCGTGTGTATATGTGTGTGTGTGTGTGCGCGTGTATATATGTGTGTGTACATGTGTGTGTGCGCATGTATGTGTGTGTGTGTGTGCGAGTATGCATATGCGTGTATGTGTGTGCGCGTGTGTATATATGTGTGTGTGTGCATGTATGTGTGTGTATATGTGTGTGTGTGTGCGTGTATGCATATGCGTGTATGTGTGTGCGCGTGTATATGTGTGTGTACATGTGTGTGTGCGCATGTGTGTGTGCGTATGGGTGTGTGCGTATGGGTGTGTATAAATGTATGATATCAGATTGTATTTTAAATTACATTCCTCTCATATTTTCAGTGCATCTGAGCAAATTAACCATAGATATGTTTTATTATGCTTCAAACTGCCAAACTGCCAATAACTGTGGAACATAATTTGCAGCTGTTATAACGAAACTGTGCCTCCAAATCGGTAACATAATATGAAAAAGAACACGTTGTAATAAAGCATGTTAATTTTGTTGTTGTTAAAATATTTTAAATATGTCTATCATTAAATATTCCCACAGCTCAAAAATTGGAGCTTAAAATGTTTGTTATTGTTTACAGTTTACCAGATTTTGATGACAGTAAGAATATTGCTTCACTACAGTGACGGATTGGAGGTGACTAATAAACTTGCAGTTGTAAGGGGTTAGCATGTTAATGCTACGCACAGCACATTTTCTGCTTTAGCTCACTTGACTCAGCTCACCTCAGCTCACTCAGCTCACCTGATGACAATCACCTCACATTTTAATAAAGTATTATAAAGTAATTATCACTGCATGTTAAATTAAAATCTACTAAATACGTTCTAACATTTATTCTTTACATCATAAATATATAGTACAGCGCACTAAAACAGATGTTTGAACAAAGTTAAAGGAGCGATAAGCAACATTCTAAAATAAACTAAAATTATTAAGAAAAAATAAAATTGAAAAAATTGCTGTTTTAATGTGAGTCATAGACATCAATAAACTGTATGGTGGGGATATCTACCCAAGTTAGCATGCTAACCAGCTAGCCCTGGCCAATCATGTCTTTATACCACCTCAAGAATCCAACATGAGAGGAACGATCCCTTAAACTCCATCACCTTTACTACATCATCCCCAATACACAAAGTATCTGCCGGGTTGGGATAGGGTGCCACTGACGTGAACACAGACAGAAGGACTACAAGTCCTACTCTAAGGTGCTTTGTGAATGCGGAGGCAGGGCAGATATGGTGGTTCTTACCTGGGCACCCCTGGGGGCACACGAGCCGGACGAGAGGGGATCTGAGGGGGAGCACTAAAAGGGTCTTGGCTGCTGTTACTGTAGGCATTCATTGGGCCTGGGCGTGAGGGGATGGGCGGGGCCCCAAAAGCAGGGGATGGGTTGAGAGGAGGAGGTCCAGGGGTGGGGCCTCTTACTGCTGGAGGCCTGCTGGGGGGCGGGGCTGCAGCAGCAGGCCGGCGCTGAGGGGTGGGGCTGTAGAAGAGATAAAAGCAAAAACACCTTGCTGTAAGTAAGTATGTGCACCTTTCAGTAGACTGAATAGCTATAAACAGTAGCAGCAGCCGCCATCTTTTATATAAGTGTATGAATACAGTGTTACGAAGCACGTAAGCAGCTCTTGGTTTAGTGATCGTTGATTCAGAATCGGTGGGCTACAAGTTTTCATTACTTACATTACATCATCAGACGACAGTGAGTGAAACAGACAGGTCTGTTGGTCTGGCTGGGTGTATATACGCATTACTAACATTAGACTACAAGCAAAACTAATGAAGCCCAGACACTCTATGGCTGATCACGTACGCTTATCATTAAAAGAATGAAAAGGTCGGACTGGATTGCTATTCGGATGGATAGATTTAGACTGATATGGGCAATATTTATTGAGCTACACCTACAGAAGTAGTGTCTCTCAGTATGGCATCTGGCCATCATATTTGCTAATGCAACACAACATGACACACGTCTCTGCATGGAGTTGTAGTATTCCTAATATGGTAATGGTGTCCTGTGATAGTCCATCCCATACAGTTGGAATATATACATAGTTCCTGCAGATTTTCCAGTAGGGTGGAGTGACATTAGGCCTTTACACACAGCCGAGTGTGAAACTTAAATCATTCACATTAGGGATGCACCGATCCAGATTCTCCAGTTCCAATACCAGTACTGATACATAAACTTTGCATATCTGTCGATACCAGATATCAATCTGATACTATTTAAAATGAATACCGTATACTTCACCATGTTGGAGCAACGTAGGCACTACTTTACTAAGCTTACTCATACATCTTACTCTATGGCTCGCTCCATGTTGTTGTTCCTGTTCCTAAGTCAAGTCTCCTGGAAGGTCTCAGGTTCTTGCAGATCCACCTCTGGCCACTCGGGGGAGACAATATACTACCAAAAGAGCAATCAAGTGGCAAATGCTAACACCTGCAGCTCACGCTAATTAAAAGGCAAAGAGTCGGGCACTAGAAGGGTTTCATGGTGAGGTTTGTTTTCGTTTGAGGAAATCGTTTGATTGAGCACGGCAGTTTTTTCACCTGGCAGCCTTTGTTTGTTCCCTGCTTGTCCGTTTTTCCTCTGCACATTGAGTCCACTCTGCCCCATGGATCAGCCCAATTATACCCGATCCAGCTAACTTTATTAATATTGGAACCGACATCTGATCCTAATACCATATCAGTGCATCCCTAATTCGCATGTCTCACACTGTCAAACCCACCCACCAATTTCCCTTACTGTCTGCTGATTCTTTTGATGGTCTGTGTATATTCGGGGAAAGGAGAAATCAAAGCATTGCTTTAATGTGGTCAGAGAAAAACGCCCCCACTTGCTGACCTGGCCTCTGGAATCCAGCTGTCGTTGACTGGTGGCGGGACAGGCACTGAGATGGTGGAGGTGCTGATGTCACCAATGATGGTGAGCGCCTCTTTGAGGGCATGGTACATACGCAGCATCTCATCCCTCCTCTGAGCCTGGTCGGCAGACTCCTCCATTAGGCTGTTCTGGTCACCCGAAGAGTACAGGTAGGCCAGCAGCTCAGAGTGGATAAAGTCCTTAGTCTGGACAGAACACAAAAGAGTGGGAGGAGGAATGAGGGGAAGAGGAGGAGTGAGATGAGATGGCTTCTACAACTCTGAGTACATATTTATACCGCTTACTGAACTTAGCATAAACATTTTTCTGTTTCAATCACAAAAACATCCATTTATCCATCTTAAATGACTGTGCTTACTCATGATGTATTCCATTTCACAAGATAAAGTCTCACAAGATGAAATTATTGTACCGATACTTGTATCAACAATACCAACCGCAGAGTTAAGAATCAGGTTGATACTTATACTGGAACTGGTTTCGGTTTCTCTGTACTAAGATCACTTTGAGGCGGTGCAGAGCTTTTGGGAAACCAAGCCCCTGGCCTCTCTCAGAAACATGACAACAAAAACCAGAAGAACCAGATGAACATTTACATTTGTCTGGTATGCCCTGAGAGGGTAGAGATTTGGAAATGAGCAAGATCGCATTTTTCCATGCTGGTGTCATTCTGAAAGCCCACTCAGTCAAACCAAAACCCAGCCACTTACAGCAAGCTGACATCAACATCGAGCTTGAAACAAAAGTTCATGTAATCTGATCTCACTTCTCAAATACACAGAGACAATAGGAAATTTACTCAGCAGTATCTTAACGGCTCACGGACGCTCATCCGTCCTTTAAATAAAGGTGATGACAGCAGATTTTAATCACTAAACATGATTTAATATTATTTTAATATTGGTTTAAAATTACAGCAAGGCCCATCTACATCTCCGTCCATTCTCCCCCGCCAACTCGCCCAACCCCCGACACGAAACACACGCGCGCTTTCAGATACCCCGTACATACACACGCCCACAAACACGCAAACATGCGGTCGCCGCCACTCATTCAGAAACCTGCTTGTACACATCGACACGTGTGCAGTCAAACAAGCAGACATGCGAACACACGTTGAGCTGGAGGCACACAGAAATACAAACATGCACGTACTCAGACAAACAGAAACACAGAGAAACGCGCGCAGGCAGGGACGCAGGCACATAAACAGGCAGGGGGACACGTACACTGGATCCCAGACACAGAGGACAGACGCCCACTTACGCTGTTGATCATTATATGCATGATAGTTTTGGGCATTAGGTCTCTGATGGACTTGTTCACAATGCCGATGTAGGAGTCCACCAGGTTCCGGATAGTCTCCACCTGCCTCTCCAGCTGAGGGTCCATGGAGAAGGTGTCTGTTGGAGCAGCATCCTCTGCCTCCGTCTACACACACACACACACACACACACAGACACACACACACACACACACACACACACACACACACACAAAATAAGGTTTCCAGTAACTGTTAAGTGTATTTGGCTTTACAGCAGCAGTGTAAAGTTACTGTCTAACACATCCTGACTAACACATTCGGGCCAAAGGAACCACTACATGAATATGGTTTGATGAAACTTTAGTAGAGCGTTTGATAAGGGCTGCTTTAAAGCTTGTAAATAGGAGAACTTATCCATTCTAGCCTCCCTTCCACAATTTGTCCTCCAGGGGGAGCTGTAGCGCACCACATTGGTTCAGTATGCTCAGAGACAACATATACAGGACGCATGAAGTTTAGAGTCACTGTTTACCAATGGATTGCCAGTAAGGAACTATCAGGAACAACATCATAGCCCAAGGCTGACTTTACAACACCATTAATGATTTAATTTTATAAAATAATAATTAGGTACATTATGTGCAAGAAAAACCATCAAGGCATATTTAAACAACACAATTTACTAAAAAGTTGGGACGCTGTGTAAGAAATATACATAAATGTAACTAAAAACAGAATTCAATCATTTGCAAATATCATAGACCCATATTTTAAATCCACAACAGAACACAGAACATACCAGATGTTAAAACGCGAGACATTTTAGCATGAAAATGAACTCAGCTAGAACACAGCAACGCATCTTGGGACAAAGCTAGGACAGGCGAAACAACAGGGTGGAAAAGTAAGTGGTGCTACTAAATAACAGCTGGTGGAACAATTTGCAACCAAGTCACATGACAGAGTATTAAAAAAAATAAAACACTTTAGGAGGCGAAGTCTCTCGAGTCTCTCTTCGAATGAATCAGCGACCTGCATGCACACATCCTAATCAGTAGCCTCATATGAATAAATGAATCCTGTGCGTCATGTACAGCAAACAGGCCTTCGTCATGAAGATAAGCTCTGACCCGCGCTGCGATGTTCATTATCAGAGAGAGATAAAGGTGAAAAGGGGTCACATGTCTTTCTTTTCCATCATTTACCGACTCGAACTTAAGGGTAGGTACTGCGGAGCACACCGCACGCGGACACCGCACGCGGACACCGCACGCGGACACCGCACGCGGACACCGCACGCGGACACCGCACGCGGACACCGCACGCGGACACCGCACGCGGACACCTCACGCGGACACCTCACGCGGACACCTCACGCGGACACCTCACGCGGACACCTCACGCGGACACCTCACGCGGACACCTCACGCGGACACCTCACGCGGACACCTCACGCGTGCACCACAAAAGAAAAAAGGGGCTGGGGGGACAAAATTACCTCTAATCTGAATGTTCTCATTTCAGTCACATGGCCAGGAATCTTATATTTATTCGATCTAGGACCACATCTGAAAGCAGCTCAGGCCAGAACTGAAGAAACATCAGATCTGTCTCACACTGGGGAATCTTCTGGCTGCTAATGTGAACGCAGCCTATATGTCAAAGCCATTCGTACCTCATTATTACCTGACTTACAGTTAAACCTCTCTTTATCCCTCTGAATTAAACTACATGCTGTTGCTGCTGCCTCTTTAAGGCCCTGTACTGCTTCCAAAACAAACTAGGCTAAAACTCTCCTTGAAACTTCAGTGTGAGTAATTGGGGTGGAGCCACAGTGGTGTAGGCCGCAAAGGAGAACACAGGAGTACACGCTTGAGCTCGTGACCCCGCAAAAACAAAAAGTTCCACACAGGCTGTTTTTGCTGCTTTAAAAAAAAATAAAAAATCAAGAAGTTAATTTAACATTTCAAAACAACTCAGGAACCACTTTTCTAAACAAAAACTACGCCTGCTGGACACAGCATGACTCTATCTGGAGTTCCGCCATTGTGCAGGCTACTTGCCATTATGGAAAAGCAAAAGGAGCAAGCAGAGTTTCACCATCCCATTCAGGGTTGATAAGAAAACAGGAACCAAAAAATGTTCAGGTACCCTCATCTCACAGGGGTGGTACCTCCCATCTCATCTCACAGGGGTGGTACCTCCCATCTCATCTCACAGGGGTGTTACCTCCCATCTCATAGGGGTGGTACCACCCATCTCATCTCGCAGGGGTGGTACCTCCCATCTCATCTCGCAGGGGTGGTACCTCCCATCTCATCTCACAGGGTGGTACCTCCCATCTCTTCTCACTGGGTGGTACCTCCCATCTCTTCTCACTGGGTGTTACCTCCCATCTCTTCTCACTGGGTGGTACCTCCCATCTCTTCTCACAGGGGTGGTACCACCCATCTCATTTCAAAGGGTTGGTACCTCCCATCTCATCTCACAGGGGTAGTACCTCCCATCTCATTTCACAGGGTGGTACCTCCCATCTCATCTCACAGGGGTAGTACCTCCCATCTCATTTCACAGGGTGGTACCTCCCATCTCTTCTCACTGGGTGGTACCTCCCATCTCATCTCACAGGGGTGGTACCTCCCATCTCATTTCACAGGGTGGTACCTCCCATCTCTTCTCACTGGGTGGTACCTCCCATCTCATCTCACAGGGGTGGTACCTCCCATCTCATCTCACAGGGGTGGTACATCCCATCTCACAGGAGTGCTACGATACATCTCATCTCACAGGGGTGGTACCTCCCATCTCATCTCACTGGGGTGGTACCTCCTATCTCATCTCACAGGGGTGGTACCTCCCATCTCATCTCACAGGGGTGGTACCTCCCATCTCATCTCACAGGGGTGGTACCTCCCATCTCATCTCACAGGGGTGGTACCTCCCATCTCATCTCACAGGGGTGGTACCACCCATCTCATCTCACAGGGGTGGTACCTCCCATCTCACAGGAGTGCTACGATACATCTCATCTCACAGGGGTGGTACCTCCCATCTCATCTCACAGGGGTGGTACCTCCCATCTCATCTCACAGGGGTGGTACCACCCATCTCATCTCACTGGGTGGTACCTCCCATCTCACAGGAGTGCTACGATACATCTCATCTCACAGGGGTGGTACCTCCCATCTCATCTCACAGGGGTGGTACCTCCCATCTCATCTCACAGGGGTGGTACCTCCCATCTCATCTCACAGGGGTGGTACCTCCCATCTCATCTCACAGGGGTGGTACCTCCCATCTCATCTCACAGGGGTGGTACCTCCCATCTCATCTCACAGGGGTGGTACCACCCATCTCATCTCACTGGGTGGTACCTCCCATCTCACAGGAGTGCTACGATACATCTCATCTCACAGGGGTGGTACCTCCCATCTCATCTCACAGGGGTGGTACCTCCCATCTCATCTCACAGGGGTGGTACCTCCCATCTCATCTCACAGGGGTGGTACCACCCATCTCATCTCACAGGGGTGGTACCACCCATCTCTTCTCACTGGGTGGTACCTCCCATCTCACAGGAGTGCTACGATACATCTCATCTCACTGGGGTGGTACCTCCTATCTCATCTCACTGGGGTGGTACCTCCCATCTCATCTCACTGGGGTGGTACCTCCTATCTCATCTCACGGGGTGGTACCTCTCATCCCATCTCACAGGGGTGGTACCTCTCATCCCATCTCACAGGGGTGGTACCTCTCATCCCATCTCACAGGGGTGGTACCTCTCATCCCATCTCACAGGGGTGGTACCTCTCATCCCATCTCACAGGGGTGGTACCTCTCATCCCATCTCAACTGGGGTGGTACCATACATCTCATCTCACTGGGATGGTACCATACACCTCATCTCACTGGGATGGTACCATACACCTCATCTCACTGGGATGGTACCATACATCTCATCTCACTGGGATGGTACCATACATCTCATCTCTACCACCCTGTGAAATGAGAGGGTCCACTTCAGTGAGATGAGAGGTACCACCCCAGTGATAGCTGAGTAAGTTTTTTGGGAGTGCAGCCTGTAAAGGCATTTCTACAGCATCATCTACAGCTCTGTTCTTTATTCTGGAGGATTCCTGAACATTTTTTGGTTCCTGTTTTCTTACTAGCAGATTGCTGCTAGTCTGGGTGGACAGTGTCTGTTCATTAAACCATGATAAACTGATAAACTCGGTTCACCTGATCTTTCTCAGGGTAAACTCCTGCTCGTAGGAACGAGGCCTTCCAGCTGTCCACGTCCTCCTGAGAGTCACACGCTAACTCGATCTGACGCAGGTCTTTATAAACGTTCCTGCATGAGCAAACACACAAACACTGGTCAGAACATAAACATAAGTGTGTGCAAATGCACGCACACAACAGTGACCACACACACACACACACACACACAAACACACACACACACACACACACACACACACACACACACACACACACACGACTGACCTTTGTTCTGTGTTAAAAATTGCAAAGATGTGCTTTGTAGACATGAAGCCTTTCTCCACATCTCTCAGCTTTAGATTGTCCAGGGGAAGCATGTATTTTTTCTCCTTCTCCTACGAGTGAGAGAGCGAGAGAGCAAGACAGAGAGTGCAACAGAGAAAGAAAAATGCAAAGTATAAGAGAGATAAAGAGTGAGAAATAGAGGATTGAGAGAGAGAGATGAGAGTAAGGGTGATAGTAAGAGAAATACAAAGTGAAAAAAGTAAAAAGAGAAAAGGGGGCAGCAAAAAGACAAAAAGAGAGAATGGGAAAGAATGAGTGAGGAAGAGAGAAAGTGTAAGAGCAAGTGAGAGAGAGGGATAAAAAAAAAAAAAAATAGAGAAGAGAATGGTTATAACACACACATTTGTTCAGTTTAGATTAACAACGGACCTCCCCACAGCAGCCCGGACCCGTCTCACCCCACAACACACCAGCACAGACAGAGCAACACAGTCTACTGCAACTGAGCTGTTTAAATAACGGACCACCAATCTGGAGCGAGAATGTGAGCGAGTGTGCACTAGAGCCGTGGGGTTGCCAGTTCTGTGTTGAGGAGAAGCATCTGGAAACATTTATGTATGCAAGGAGAGAGAGAGAGAGAGAGAGAGAGAGAGAGAGAGAGAGAGAGAGAGAGAGAGAGAGAGAGAGAGAGAGAGAGAGAGAGAGAGAGAGAGAGAGAGAGAGAGAGAGAGAGAGAGAGAGAGAGAGAGAGAGAGAGAGAGAGAGAGAGAGAGAGAGAGACAAAGTTGCAGTCCCAACAGTTACATCACTCAGAACGCCACACAACTTCCCTGCCCCCAACACCCCCCACCCTCTCCCCCACCAGCCCCCCCAGTAACCCAGTACGATTTCCTGCAAATTCCAAAGTCGGATCCTGGCTGGAACATTTTAGCCTGCCACGTCACTCCACTTCCACCATCTACCACTGCAAGACTCGTCCTCTCGCTTTCTCTCCATTTCTATGTCTCTCCTCGTCGCAAAGAAACGCTGGGGAGGTGACGGCACGACGCGGCACGGCACGGTTTTCACTAAAGTAGTGGTAAAGGGCAAAATGCGAGCGCATCTCTCCTGGACGGAACCGAAAGGATGACCACTTGCATGTTGTGTGTCTGAGCGAAGACTGCGTCCAGGCCCGGGACATACACACACACACCAGCATGGTGAGACTTCAGCATGTGTTTCAGTTTAATGCAGCATACAGCAGCTTTTACAAACTACTATGTTACGTTCTGAGTAAATCTGTACAGTTTAACAGGCACACTGCAGTAAGAAGGTGCTGCATCTGGCTCCGTCAAATGATCACGGTCAGATGAAGACCTTGTATATTCCTTTTAGACATGAATAGAAAGCACCACCTGATGCAGGGAACAATAGTAATGGTCTTAAATGAGTTTGAATTAAACCTTAACATTACATAACGTTACAATAATGTCCACTGCAGGTTAAAAAGGCAGGTTTTGTCCCTCTCCTACAAGGTTTCCTTTTTTTTTTTAAATTCCAACAGCAACTAGTCTAAATCTTAAGGAATTTAGTGGAGCTACAAAGTTAGCGTTGTATGTGGACGGAGGTGCATTTTCTCTCCATGCCTGAAGTGAATACTTTCCAACAGGATTTCTCTAATTATTCACTTCATAGAATCCAGCGGTGTCGAATTCAGTGCCGTGCAGTTGTTTCAGTCATTTACAGCTCTTTTCTTTATTCGTCCCCCTTTTCTCACTCCTCCTTTTGGACAGGCTTCACTTTTGGCTCTGACTAACTCTTTTGGAAAAACCCCTCAGACTCTAGTTAAGGCCACGAAGTCTGTTTTCCCAACACCACTTGAAGCAAAACGGTTCTAATGAACAGAGAGTGATTCTGCCGGCTATTAAAACACTGTGACTTTATCTTTATCATGGAGCGTCTCTAAATGTGTGCTAATGCAAATGCGTGCTTATAGCTTTATCAGTGTGGCCGAGTTAAATGTTTGCTCTTTTCTCTTTCTGTTCAGGGCAGTGACCTGTGGTCTACACCCCCTCCCCCTCGCCTGCCCAGTGTTCAGACTACCTGTTCATCATGCTGCAGCTGAACAGTAGTCCGCACATTGGTTAGGCTGGGCTGGGACACACACACACACTGGCACAACCGTGGTTAATGTCTATACAGAGTGGAATCCTTCTTGCTTCAGGTACAGATGAAACGTCTGGAGACTTTTCACTTTTCTTATTTTATTTTTAATCTGTGTGGTAACGAAGGCCTTTGTGAAAACATGTTGAGGTGTCTGCATGCTGTTTGTCCGTAGCCAGGATACAATAAAGGCTTCCTAACGTCTGGAAAAGTGCTGTGGAAATTCATTATTGAACTTCTTGAACTACCTCTATTGACAGTGCTCTCTGCTATAAACCCCTCTGAGGATAGTATAGCGATATCCGAGCTCTCACACAAAAAGGAAAGGCAAATGAATAAAAGAAGAATGTAAAACTAAGTTTGATAAAAAGCTAACAATAAATGAAAGGGTATGAAGTCCAGCTGGTTTTTCATTTAATTTTAAATAATTAAAAATAGATCAGATATAAACAAAGATGCTGGATTCTTAGTCGTTGTAATTAAAACCAGATATCTAAAGATATATATACACCCGCATGCACAATATTTTTATAGCTTTTGGACTTTTTAATTTTAATTTTTAGATTTTTTCCCCCATACACAGAAGGCAGGTACATGTAGGCTTTTTTTTCTTTTTTAGAATTTACCACTATAGGGGAGCATCATTAATATTAAATATCAAACTCAAAAGGCAGTTGTGGATTCGCGGGTCATTTCTGACAGTAATAGTGATTGGCCGTATTTGGGTTGCAGACATGGCGACCCCTGGTTGGTAAGTTTCTCTATAACAAAGCATCTCACGTCACACCCTTCTAAATGAGCATTTAGAGTGGTGCTTGAACCCGGCCTACATTTCTGCACAAATTGGCACAAATCAGATCATCACACTGTTTAGATTTTTTGTATATTCTTTTCCGATTCCAGAAAGGTGGAAAAAATTCCAAGTCTGGTGATTTTCCTGCACAAGCACCCCTGATACAGAACATCAGTTATTTACCAGGTTTAGCTGGCTGATGTACTAGAGCAGGATAAATCACTACAATGTGCCGGACTTCTGCCCTCGGTTCCCCAGCTCTGGTCCAAACACTGATTTTTATTTTATTTTTATTATTTTTTAGACAGTAGTAATTCTGAATCAAACAGAATCACGGTGAAATTCACGATTCTGAATGTATGGTAAAGAATCAGAAGTAAACTGAGGTATGAGGTCAGAGATTTTAAACTACGTGTCATTGCGTTATCATTTCTCCCCATACTTCCTATCGCAGGTCTGTGGTTTGCTCACCTCTTCATCCTTGTACCAAGACAGCGACTCAGCGGTCAGGACAAACCAGTACTCCTTGGATCCTCCCTTCATAATGCTGATGTTGATAGTCAGCCAGCCCTTGCGGATCACCTGTAAAGAGGAGAGCAGGGTGGGGAGAGTAGGGGCAGCGTGTAGGTCAGAAAACATTGAACAGATTTGACTTCAGCTTTCGGTCCTGGCAGTGTTAACATCCTCGCAGTGAAAACCTGCCCACACTTACCTACTCAAGCACCAGGCTGAGCCGTGTGCTACACTGAAGGCTCATTCAGAACCAGATAAAGTGATGTTTACCAAAAAAACAAGTTTACACATTTATCATCTTGGCCTGATTATGTTCGATCAGTGCTAATGTAAAGCTTCAAGCTGGAGAAGCTTATGGCCACCAGTTAGCCTCACACAAAACGCAAGCCTAAATCAGCACATTCCCTTTGACTGCGTTCCACTGCTACGTAAACAAGCATGTGCACATAGACTACAGTTAGACTGGTTGATTGGTTAGCAAAGCAATTTATTAATTAATTAATTTAAAAAAAGAAAAGGACAGTGGTCAACTTTGTAGGTGCACTGCACCTGGTAGCTGCAAAAGCCAAATCTATAACCAGGAGTCAGAGAAAGTACAGCTGGCTCTCTGAGTGGGGAGGATAGCCCGCCCTCTCACCTCCATCAATCAGCACCAATGCAGGCAACTGTTCACTGACGTAACTGAACTGACAGTTAGCCTTCTCCTCCAATTGCGTTCAGCTGTCCAATGTCCACACCGCATTAGTGGCAGCTCAAAAATGCAGTTGTGCTTCCCATGATTCTGAGGAAGTATGTGCTAGCCTTCACCCAGTGATGGTAGTTTTGGGAAAAAAACAAGCCAGTGGGTGGAACTGGGCACCTCTGAATTAAGGATAAAATATGGGAAGGGGGGTTATAACTGAATAGATGTTTGTGATGGATGAGTAATAGCCAGTATGAGTAATAATAATAATAATAATAATAATAATAATAATAATAATAATAATAATAATAATAAGTCTATGGCTGGCAAAACCGAGCTGTACAGCGTCTGACGCTGATGCGCGCTTTCAGGTGGCCGTTTCTTATACCATGAAACAGCGATTTCAGAATCCAAACACTTCAAGGAGTCAACCAGACTTGATCTCCACATTGTGCACGCTCACTATTCTTAAATAGACATGCTTATGTGGGTTCTGACACTGCATGACACTGTTACCAATAAAACTGGACAAAGGTACAGACGGAATTCAGGCTTCAAGGTGCTACAGTACGTGGTAATGTCCGAAACAACATAAACAAGTCTATGTAAGATGATATACTGTGATGATTTAGGCATGCGGTTTGCACAATGCTAACTTAAGGTCCCATTACTTGTTAGCTATGTTAGCCACATTAGCCACATTGCTCTAGTGCAAAACCAAAGAAGTGAAAAGATTTGGGCTGAATCAAATTTGGGATGGAGAAAATTTAGCAAACTTGATTTTTGGCCATGTATCGCTTTAAACAAGCACGACATACATACAAATATACAGTATATAAATATATATATATAAAATATTAACATCTGACTAGCTGAAAGAATTTGAGTCCTACAGAACAAGATTCACAATTAAGAACATGCAGAGGTTTGTCGGTCCTGAAGCGCAGGACAAATACCGTCTACATCAAATGGAACTGTAGAGGAGCAAAGGTCAGGGGTCGGCGGTGGTTTGTTTGGGTTAAAACTGTCAGTGGTCAGTACAAACTAGGCTGCACGCTGTTAGCTAAATCGGAGAAGGGGTTAGTAGAGTTAACGGAGGGCAGACACACACTCTGGCACAGGTTAGAAGACCTAAACAAACCTACGGAGGGGATTATAAATTACAGAAGTGAAGAGAGGTGGGGAGAGAGAGAGAGAGAGAGCATTAAGAGTGGTAAACTTTGTCATTTGTGGAGTGAAAAGAGAGGGAGCTAGAGAGGGAGGTGGAGGAAAGATCCATTAGCCAACAGTGTCACTAAACCAAATGGAGTGAACAAGTGACTGCGTTACTGCGTTACTGCAGTGAGCTAAAGGAACTGCAAGTGGTGAACAGACGGAGAAAGCCACATCCTCCACAGTGCCCCATTCAGGACGGACTTGTTATTGGCCCGCATCTTGAAATCAGATGTGTGTAAAACGTCCATTATCTCTAATATCATATTCATACTAACCTATTAACACTGGGTTAACACATCCTGCTCAACCGCATTCAATGATAATCATAAAGTAACATCATACGATCTGATACACTGACACCATGAAATGAACTGAATCAAATGACGGTGAAAAGCACTTTCAGTCAATGGATAGAATTATGAATGCTACTAAACATAATCAGGGTGAAGATTATCACCCCTACTAATGAAGCAGAACTGCAGCTCGAAGTAGACCACCACCTCTCCCTCCTTCTCTCTTTTCACTGTGTTCTCCAGAAGACAGAATGAGTCAGAGACAGGAAAGAATCAGCGGTCAGAGTGTGCCAACACAGGCGAGGAACGAGAGATCCAGAACAGAAAGCTCTGCTTATTGTTTGCCTTGGTGGGGAAATGCACTAGAACTCAGAGATGTGTCCTTATTACGCATGAGGCAGCAGAAAAGAATAAGAGGAGAGGAGGATGACAAGACACAGAGTTTTACATCTCTCATATGTTTTTGATGTGGATGGGCCTGGACTGAGACCCGCACTACAGGCCAAACGTTTGAAAGCAATGCAGAAAGGAGGGGAAAAAAAAATTACAATGGATATGTTGCCATGCATCACAGCCTGGGGCCTCCAGCCCTGCCACAGTGCACTACTCAGCATTTTGGTATTACTGACTCATTAAACGCAGAACCAGAACAGGGCTAAGCTAGAACAGGAGACATGGCCTAAATGCTGCAGAGATGGGTAGTGAATATAAAAATCAGACAGCACCTCAGCTAACAGCGCGAGCACAACCGCCATGTTTTCATTCTCACGTTGTGGCTCAGAAACTGTGAACTATTTGCGCTGAAGAGTTAGTCTTCCGCGAAGTAAAACACCCACACGCACTAGTGAACACACTAGGAGGCACACACTTGCCCAGAGAGGTTGGCAGCCCTATCCGTAGCACCTGGGGAGCAGTTAGGGATTAGAGGCCTTGCTCGAGGGTACTTCAGCCATCTCCTGTGGGTGCAGGGAATTGAACCAGCAACACTCTGGTCACAAAGCTAACCTCCAGCCTGCCTCAAAAGTGGGAGTTTGCAGACCTGATCATTTCACCACTACATGTGGAAAAGCAAAAACACCAATAGAGGATCATAGCATGTTTCCCCCCGTCCATATAGGACAACTAGGTTCAAAACACAGTTACAAACATCTGCCGAGTTTCTGTTCCAAGTGCCAATGAGGCAGCCACTTAACACCCTACAAGTACTACACCATAAAGCCACCTGGGGATGCAATAAATTGAGTTTAGTTCCAACAATAATCAAACCGGTAATAAAGGCCTTTGGGGGTATCCAAATATTTGAGACAGGCGCGTCGGACCTAAATTCTAGACTGGGACCCCCGCAGTAAAGTATAAAATGGTCAGTATTGTGCAGCTCTGGTTGGTTGATGACTAAACAGAAGAGCATGTAAAAACCTAAAATAAATAAACATGTAAATTAATCACTGATAGCTTCCACGCTCTTGGCCTGTAGTGCAGTCGTAGTCACTCTCAGGTCTGCCCCTGTATGAACCAGTTTCACCACCTCAGGCACTTCCTGCTAAAACTCCTGCAAATGTTCCAAAACCCTGGACCTGAAGTCCATCTGCCTATTTTCTGGTGTTTTCCAGGCTCCAACGCAGCTGACCCAACTAATCAGCTCATTAACCAGCTCTTTCTGAGATAAAGGAGGTTAGAAAAGACAAAAATATTCAGAACAGAGTTACTGCAGGACCAGGCTCAGGAACCTGTGGTCCAGCGCTTCTCATAGCAATCAGAAAACTGCTGTTTCTCCACTCGAGACACTCAAGTTACCCTGCAGCCATTAAACAGCAGAGCATCACAGTCAACACTGAACACAAGCTGACAGTAAATTAACAGCTCGACCTCACGACTCGAAGCACTGCAGTTTCATATTTCAGTAATAAATCATTGAAGTGACACTAATTTACAGATCAATGACAGGTGATCAATTACCACAAATACGTTTCTCCAATTAAGCCTTTACTGCATGAGTTATGAAACACAGTACTATAACACTACTGTGAGTGCTGTTTATCTGACAGGAATAACCTGAAACATTAACAACCTGAACGTAATGGCCGTTTAATTTGGAAATTAAATTAAACAAAAGTCTCTAATAATAATAATAATAATAATAATAATATTTTTTATTAGAGACTTTAATTTATTTTATATATATATATATAATAAGTATATATATATCACCACCCAGTCAACATAAATATATATATATATATAATATAAAATAACTTATTAAAGTCTTCGAAAAAAAAATATATACTTATTATTATTATTAGAGACTTTTGTTTAATTTAATTTCCAAATTAAACGGCCATTACATATACATATACATATATATATATATATATATATATATATATATATATATATATATATATATATATATATATGAAAATGAAAAACCCAGAATATATTGTAAAAATGGTTTTCTATAGGCACCGTTTCTTGGAGAGAGCTTTATACGCTACTTCTCACCATGTGATGCATCAGAGATAAATAGACACAAATCCAAACGAAAAAATTCAATACTTGTTGCCATACCAACACCATGCAGTAAAGGATTAAGAGGACTTTCACTGATTTAGATGATCCAAATGAATTCATCATACAGAGAGTATTAATTTTCTGAGATGGAAAGGAAAGCTAAGACAGACAACAGTAAAAAAGGAAAAGAAAATGAAAACATGGTCGAGTTTTTCGAGTTCAGTGAATAAAACCCTAACAGAAATTTAATACACACACGGACACATGATTTAGGAGTAGTTTGGCCTTTGATCCCGATTGTCTCATCCCCGCACACACCCTCC
This sequence comes from Prochilodus magdalenae, assembly GCA_024036415.1. NCBI lineage: Eukaryota > Metazoa > Chordata > Actinopteri > Characiformes > Prochilodontidae > Prochilodus > Prochilodus magdalenae. Next base: position 77,128 of record JAMWET010006968.1, on the reverse strand, counting down.
CCCCCCAACCCCTCAACCCCACGGGGTTGTCACGGCCGATTCCTCCACAAGGCAAACTCGGCGCCCCCTGGAGGAGCTGCCAGCACTCAGCCAGACTGCAGGACAACCAAGGCTTCCATTTTAATACTGAATAAAATTCATAAAACTTGGAGTAATTTATTAAACTTATTAAATTAATTAAAAGCCATAAATGAAAAGTGACTACTAAAAATGTTATAATAATAAAGTAATAATAAAATAATATACACTGAACACATAAAAATAAATGCATAAAAAAATATATATATTTTTCTTTTTTTTTTTTTTTTAAACAGCCAGTACATGAGGTCATGCGATGTTAGTAGCAAACCTTTTGTGTTCAATTACACAAATTACTTGTGGGTTAGATAATGCCACTAATTATAGGGCATACTTTTCTGAAAAATAGGGCTGTTACAGATTACTGGTAACAGAGTGGGATACTCCAGATCCTCTCAGATTCCGCCGTTTATAGTTTTAGAGGACTATACCTTTTCGGGATCGCATTCTCTCAGCCCACCTAGCTGCAGGGTAGAAGGGGAAAAAACAACGTCAGCTTTTAAAAGCTCCTCCACTGTCCCGTGGAGAGGGGGCTTCCTAGAGTGCTTAACTAGTGTTTAACAGGCACCCTAGAAGAAGAAACCGTCATAGCCTCGGTTCTCCTGATTGGCTGAGCCCTGGTGAGCCCTGATTGGATGGGGCTTATTTGCGCGGGGTACTTACCAGTATTTCGCCCTGCAGTGACAGGTAAAGGGGTGGGGTGGGGAATTGGTCAGTTGAGGAAACAAGCAAAGCAAGAAAGGAAGGAGAGGAAGATTTGGCATTCCAAAATTGAGTGAGATGTTCAGGTGAGTCCAGAAAGACACAGAAAAGAGAGAGACACAAACAGACAAAGAGAAACAGGAGATCGAGAGAGAGAGACAGAATCAGAGAGAGACAGAATAAGAGCGAAAGAGAGGGAGACAGAATAAGAGCGAAAGAGAGAGACAGAGAGAGAGAGAGAGAGAGACAGAGACAAACAGACAGAAAGAGGGAGAGAAAATCAGAGTGAGAGTCAGAGCGAGACAGACAGAGAGAGAGACAGAATAAGAGCGAGTGACAGAGAGAGACAGAGAATAAGAGCAAGAGACAGAGAGAGAGAAAATCAGAGTGAGAGTCAGAGCGAGACAGACAGACAGAGAGAGAGAGAGAGAGACAGACAGAGAGAGAGAGACAGACAGAGAGAGAGAGACAGAGAGAGAGAGAGACAGAGACAGAGAGAGACAGAGAGAGAGAGACAGAGAGAGAGAGAGAGAGACAGACAGAGAGAGAGACAGAAAGAGACAGAGAGAGAGAGACAGAAAGAGACAGAGAGAGAGACAGAAAGAGACAGAGAGAGAGACAGAGCAAGAGAGAGAGAGAGAGAGAGAGAGAGAGAGAGAGAGAGAGAGAAAGAGAGAGAGAGAGAGAGAGCAACAGAACAAGGTTACATGCAATTAGATTAACTTGCAGTTTGACAAATTAGATTTATCATAATGGCTGCTTCATTGTCACAGTTGGAATCCATGCACATTCTAAAAGATCAATTTCTATAAAAAGAAGAAGAAGCTCAAGTTAATAGAGAAATAACAGGAGGCAAACAGGAACGACACTGTGATTACTCGTCTGGCTGACAGCTGTGCTGGTATTCATGCCTGATGCGTGCCTTTAGTAATGCAGTGGAAGTGGAAGCACAGTTTTGTCAGGCGGGGAAGGCTAAAGAAGCAAAAGGGGCACTTTTCTCCACTAGCCCCTGAGATCAGTAGTCTGCCTGAAACTGTGAAGGCCAAAAGGCCTGTGCACGCTGCGTCACACAGGGCTCATGGGTATGGAAGCATTCAACAGCGCAAAACACGCTAAAACCAGCGAGTCGCGACAGACTAGAGGCAGCGCAGCCCAACACGGTCATTAGTAATCAGGAGGGCGTGGGGATTCTGTAAAAAGTGCAGGACATGGATCTTTACTAAATGGGGCACAGGAAGGTCCATCAGATGGGGTCCATTTTTCTTATAGGGGATTCAATAGGGTTCAGGATAAAACTGGAATGAATAAACAGACTGATGAAGCAGAAGGAGTGAATGAGTGAATTCTGTACCTGGTTTGGAATAGCCCTTTTCTTGTTCACATGTGTGTTTCTCTGCTGAGCACTGTGGAGAGGGAGAGGGAGGGAAAGACAGAGAGGGGGAGGCACACAACATATCCTTTAATATATCCTATACACCAAATAATACACCAAATATGTACCAGCCATGAAAATCTGTTTCACATCTGAAGGAAAATGCCATTGTTGAAGTACTGCTAAATTATGTAGCATCGGCACAGGACCTTACTGGTTGTCCACAGTCATCAAAAAAAAAATAAAATCACCAGTTTTCCCTTTTTTCCTTATTTTCAAAATGACTTATTCGGCCACACAGTACAACATCTTGCTGAGTGATGAGAGAGAGAGAGGAAGGACCATCCTGCCCACCCAGAGAGAGCAAGGCTAAAAGCGGAAGGCTGCACTTTCTTGAACCCCGGCGCACACAACCTCCTGACAGTTTCAGCTTGTTTATCCATCTCTTTCTATCGCTCCGAGAGAACTCCTGCATGGTGCACCTGTTCTTTCCAACTGCACAGCATCAAAACAACTGTTCTAAAAGGGACGTTGAAGGTATTTGCTCTGCTAGGGCTCTGCAGAACTTCAGGAAGCTTCTTTATCTTCACTGGGAATGCTACTTGCATGGAATCTTCCTAATTGGTGCAGATTGCACAAAATAATTCCAAACCAGAATTCATTTTTTTTTCTTTTTTTTGCAGTATTGCTATGAATATTTTATTTGAAGGCACCTGTGAAAATCAAACCTCTATTTATATATATATATATATATAATAAAAATGATGAGATATCCAGATGTACACATTTCCGTATTGCACTGTGGTAAGGCTGAGGTAGATGAGAGATGCTGGGTATATACAGGGCATAGAATATTAAAATAGATAGGGGTGTGTGTGTGTATATATATATATATATCAACATTCTATGCCCTGTATATACCCAGCATCTCTCATGTACCTCAGCCTTACCACACGGAAATGTGTACATCTGGATATCTCATCATTTTTATTCATAACTTTATACTACTGTTATATAAAACTGTATATCAGAATAGACAGAGCTTTAGTGCTTAGTATTGTATATATTTATGGTCTAATGTATATGTTTGTATGTAAGTACTGTAAGTGACTAGGCACCTAAGTTTTTCACTCACCTTCACACCTGTGAAAATGTGACGTGACAATAAAAGTGATTATATTTCATAATATAACAATAAATACCGCTATGCCTGACACAATAAGTTCACATACATTAACGTGTGTGTTTTTTTTCAAACGTCTCCTGAGGAAGTCCTTGGCTAGTCAGTGTTTTCTTCGGTTGAATCTATCCTTTCATTTATTTATGATCTGAGGGCTTCCATGAGGCATCTGGAAGTAAGCTCAGTTCTTCAAGCTAGCATTATAAAATTTAATACTTTATACGGTAATTTGCATATTTATTTATTAAACCTATCTGTGTTTAAATCTAATTCTGAATAGAACGTGGGACCACGACACACAGGCCGACTGGAAAATGGGGAAACAAAAGAAGGATGTAACAAAAAGAGAAGTTAACTACACACATTCCTACTTTTTGATCTGTACGGCAAAAAAGATAAACCCACAGCCATCTGCAGCGTGAGCTAAATCTGAGCTCGGTTTGTGCCGTGAACCAGCAGCACACAACTAAACACCAGTAACCAGTGCTGGGCCACACGTGCATGTGGGTGTGAATTTGCTCGCCCACCTGTTGCTGTTGTACCCAGGAAGGGTACCGTCATCCAGCCTTCGGTGGTCAAGGCTGAAAGGCGATGTCACGAGAACCGTTAACATGGCTAATGTGAGCGGCGGTGACACTCACTGCATGCGCACAGGGACACATGCACCGCGAGCAGGGTCAAACGGGGGCTTAGGGTCACACCTACGCAGGCAGACTCTATGCCAAATCAAACGCCACGGAGCCTCTTGTACTGCACATGCAACCAGCAACATCCGTTTACGCCTCTTCCCTACATTCTGCTATCTCTAACTGAAAACCATCAACTTTTAACTTCTCCTGAAAGTGGAAATCATTTAGGTGTGAACAAAGTCATTCAGAATGGTGTGATAGGTTTCTCTGGAACACAGAGCTTCACGTCAGAACTGTTAACTGTGGTGGTGATAGGAACCAGACATCTGAAGCATTTAGTGCCTTTAAAAGATCTCTCTCAGCATTATAAGGAATGGTTATGAATGCACTGTCTGATGCCCAAGGCATAATTTTCTGTCTGCTCAGAGATTTTAAAGGCCATTCATGGTGTAGAAGAGCATGTGGGTAAACATCAAGAAAAAGAATCCTCAAAATGTTCATACATATTAAGCTTTTATACTACTTTACTGTTAACAGTATGTTACTGGCATTTAAAAAATAAATAAATAAATAAATAAATAAAAAAACACACACACACACAAAAAAAAACTAGGGCTGTACCCGACTTGAATTGAATTGAGTTGTCAGTGGAATCGGATTCGCCCGTCCTGGCCGACGATTCGACTATTCCTTTTTTCTGCATATACATTATCTAGTAAATCAATTTGCATACGTTTCAGATCTGACGTCCTCCTCATTTAGAAACCCAGCAGAGTCACAGGATCATATTTCTGAACTAAAAGAGGCGGGGCTTATGATGATCGAGCTGAACTGGAGCCTGATGTAATTACAGGATACAGTGCCGGCAGCAGCGCGTATTTATGCTAAACATTAGAGCTTCTAGCTTCTCGTCTTTTTAATCTCACTTCTAACAGCTTCTTCAGTAGGAGGACCCTTCTCCTATCATTTATAGATGAAAAGAAGAATATACGGTATGACTGCTGAGTGTTTAATTAAGATCGCAGTATTATATCACACCGCACTAAATAATATAGTCTTGCACTCTTAGTTTATTATATCAGCAGGGCGTATTATAAGTGACTGTACTAATCTCTAAATTAAGATAATCGTTATTAGCTGTAAGAAGCCGAATAAAATAAACATAACATCTGTATAGGTTCTAAAATTAACGGAATTATAATAAAACAAACGCCTTCCACCATGCGCAAACAACGTCGTTTCCGGTCTAACACCGAAAGTCAGGCTCACTCGTATTGGAGAGCATGTTGCTGGATGTCTTGACTAAAATGACGAGCAGCAGAATTGGGTAATTTAATTTGTTTGGATTAATCTTCTTTGGCAAGCTCCAATGCATCCAGACTTTTTTAAACTTGAGTTAGACATCATTCCCCGCCCCGTGTTTCTCCGCTTCACAGCTTTAGCTACCTTTAGGGGGTGAACTGCCAACGCACGTTGTTACGTGGATTTAATTTTTTAGTAAGTATACGTCACAGCCCAGCTACAACTTACATATATATATTTATTATTCCCCTTTTAATAATAATTACCATGTCTTTTTAATTCTTAAAGTTTTTGTGCATTTTTGTATGCTTTAATCTGTTTTACGAAAAACAAAACAAACAAAAAATAGGCCACTATTGTCAGTCGACTTAAAGGGTCTCCGACTAACGAGTCCCTACATAAAACAGTGATACAGACTGAGACCCTGGTTCCTATCACTAGCACTGTGAAGACATCTGATTCGGTAAGACTCTCTACAATAAACCACTTCCTATCAAAACACTTTGAATGGTTTTGTTTACATGTGAATTAGTTACAGGTGGATTCCCCCTCAAAGGACTGCTTAATCATCATCACATCCCAACATGCAACATAGCTTGCATTAATTACGGCCCTGTCTCCAAAAAACTGAAGTCCTTCTTTCACTGGCCATGTCATGCAAAAACGCTTCTCTGGAAACCAGTTCATTTCATCAACAGCACAAAGTTCCCAACTCATGTCATGCACAGCAGACCATGCAGGAAGGCTGAAGTTAGCCTAGCATGGAGGACTCTGCTCAGTGGGTTTAACCGAATGTGTGTCAGATGTCCGTATGAGAAACACAGAAGTGGTCGAGACGTTCTGACTCGTGTCGCTTAAGTACATTATAGGAAAATGTCGCTTGAAACCGCTAGCAGGTTAGACCGAATAAAATAAGACCTAGTCAGCACTTCTGTGATAATAAGGTCATGCTAACTCCTCCCTTTCACCACTGTCAGTCAGGCTTGACCTTTTTTAGCTCAGGTACTGCTGAAATGACATTTGTTATGCTGGACCACCTACTTAGTCCATGCACTACAAGGTGCAGTTTGGTTTGGAGGTCTTGTCCAGGCTACTAGCTACCGGCTACGTTAGTATCAGCCCTTGTATGCCTCCAAAGGTCAAGGCCTGTGGAACAAATGCTTGGGCAGCGGAGCAGATGAATATGTGGATGCAACATACTTGGCAAATCCGATGAAGTCCTCGTGGTTGGTGTTGATGTAAGACAGCTCAATGTCAATCAGCAACAGAACCTGAGGAAAGATTTAAGAGGAACTGAGAAAATATATAGAGCTGAATGCAAAAATTTGGATGCCTCCATTTACACAAGACTTTGTAGATTTCAAGGTAACACATCCTCTACACTGCATACCCTACATACACACACACGTCCACTTCCACACCAGAAGTGCGGGAACAGCAGCAGCAAATAGTATCACTCCGAAATCAGCCGCGCTCTTATCGGAATACTGCGCTATGGAGGCAGACGAGAGTGCCAAAACGCGGAACACAGGCTACGGCCATGTTAGTGGTCTGCTGCATGCGTAGTCACCCTACCCAGTAGTACGCGTTATGCTGACTTTCTCCAGTATCCCAAAGACACACTAATGGCGTACCACTATAGCCATATATTCCAAAATCTAGCCGATACCATAATTCATTCATATACCAATGGTTGCTAAGCAGGAATTGGAGGGTAAGATGAATAGAGAAATAAGGAGAGCCTTATCATCGGCCCAACTGGCTCAGCAGCTAAGGTTGGTAGACACTAGTAATGCTTCTGCCCTGAGAACAGTACAGATTCACTACGTTGGTCAGACCTCACTATACAAGTATATCTCACCTGGTCCTTGGTCTTGCCCTCCCTTTCTCTGACATGCGTGGTGACGATTCTCTCGGTCTCCTCTCGGAGTCGGGGGTAGGAATTCAGCTGTGGAGACAAACAACACTGCGGACTACGGCATATACTGCACGCATGCACTCAGCCCCGAAGGCTGCAAGTCTGCAAAAACTGCCCACAACCACAACCGACCACAAGTATGTTCTCTTTCCCCTCAGGTCAGGTCAGGACAGGTCAGAGTGAAAGAGGACACACTTGTGTTTGGCTGAAACTGGTACAATTAGCTCGAGCGCAAGTGTGGATATGTGCGTGCACACGCATACTCATACAAGAAGCCATCAGCTGGTAAAGCCCTCACCATCAGCTAGGAAAGAACCGCTTAGCTAATGGACCACTGACCCATATGTCTAAAACAAACTACAATACACGAGGTACTGCATGTAGGAAAGTAAATGAAGCACTGGAGAAATAAATGAGCAAAACTTATAATGTAACTGAATTAGAAAATGTGATGGTCTATATTTGAGATAGGAGCATCACAAATATAGTCTTTCATGGCTGACAGTGATGGCTGAGGTTAAGCTGCTGTTTTAGTGGAGTTAAAGGCACATGCAGAGAGACAGAGGCCCAGAGAGAGACAGAGAGACAGAGAGAGAGAGAGAGAGAGAGAGAGAGAGAGAGAGAGAGAGAGAGAGAGAGAGAGAGAGAGAGAGGCCCAGAGAGAGAGGCCCAGAGAGAGAGAGAGACAGAGAGAGAAAAAGAGAGAGAGAGAGAGAGAGAGACAGAGGCCGAGAGAGAGAGAGAGAGAGACAGAGGCCGAGAGAGAGAGAGAGAGAGAGAGAGAGAGAGAGAGAGAGAGAGAGAGAGAGAGAGAGAGAGACAGAGAGAGAGAGAGAGAGAGAGAGAGACAGAGGCCCAGAGAGAGAGAGAGAGAGAGAGAGAGAGACAGAGGCCCAGAGAGAGAGAGAGAGAGAGACAGAGAGAGAGAGAGAGAGAGAGAGAGAGACAGAGAGAGAGAGAGAGAGACAGAGAGAGAGAGAGAGAGAGAGAGAGAGAGAGAGAGAGAGAGAGAGAGAGAGAGACAGAGACAGAGACAGAGAGAGAGAGAGAGAGACAGAGGCAGAGAGAGAGAGAGAGAGAGAGAGAGAGAGAGAGACAGAGAGAGAGAGAGAGAGAGAGAGAGAGAGAGACAGAGGCCCAGAGAGAGAGAGAGAGAGAGAGAGAGAGAGAGAGAGAGAGAGACAGAGGCCGAGAGAGAGAGAGAGAGAGAGAGAGAGAGAGAGACAGAGACAGAGAGAGAGAGACAGAGAGAGAGAGAGAGACAGAGAGAGAGAGAGAGAGAGACAGAGAGAGAGAGACAGAGAGAGACAGAGAGAGAGAGACAGAGAGAGAGAGAGAGAGAGAGAGAGAGAGAGAGAGAGAGAGAGAGAGAGAGAGTGAGTAATTGAGAGAGAGAGTGAGAGAGAGAGATAGAGAACAAAAACAAAAAACGAAGTCTTGCAAGCTTAAATGTGTCCTGGTCCTGAGAGCTTAGGCGCCATAACGTCTGCATAGGCATCTTCTTTACTATCCAAATCCACCAGCGAACCTTCCTGTTCCTGCGTGTGATGTCATAAAGGTAGGCGGTGGTAATTCAGACAAATAACAAAAATCAAAACCTCTCCAGAGGAATACGAGAGAGAAGCTAATATCCATTAACAGCCGGTGTCTTTCTGGATGGTAGATAAGTAGGTCTTGCTAGAGCATGGCATATCACATCATGTTAACGACTGAACTGCGCAGAAACGCTGGAAAATTCCCGTCTCAGTGATTCTGCTTGGTGAAATGCCACCCAGGTAACTGAGATGCCCTGCAACCCTGCACCCAGATGTGCGGAAAGTGGGCAGTACAAAAAGAAAAGAAAAGGCTGTAGTTCATTCGCCTTCCACAAGGTGGCAGGTAAGCGCTGTTGCTTTGGAAACAGTGGCAACAGGAGCCTGGGGGTGGTGAATAGAGTCTCCCCCGTTGCTACGGCTACAGCTCCGCTGCAATCCAACCGGCAGACCAGCCTCTGGGGAGATGAGCGTATCTGTCTCCCGCTGCATCTCTCTGAACGCACGCAGAACTACACTAACACTAGGCCTGGGGTCCGTCACGCAGCTCACGGTGTGATGTTACCAGCATGATGCATCACGACGCTGCAGATTCCACTTTTCTGCGTTTAGCATGTTGACTCCCTTCCTCTGTCACAGCTTTCAATCTCTACCGGAAACTCCAGAGAAAGCTGGAACCTGTAAAGTTCAGTCCTGGAGCTGGCATGTGCTGTGGTTATAGGAACACCAGCAGTGTTTTTGTTTGATCTGCAGGTTCTCTTCTTCTTCTGTTCGCCTATTTTCTTCTCTCAGTAAGAGCTCCTAGACAGCTATACATCCTTTCAGACCCATAGTGTTAAAGTGATGGATGGACAGAAACACCCCTGGATGTTTTCAGATCTGAAGGAGGATACTCTGACTGTTAATCTGATGGTGGCCGTTCTAAGGCACTACAAGCTCCTGCAAGTGGCCCCGCTGCCTGCCAGGCTGCCACTCTAAGTAGGAATAGGTTCTTAATGCTTTCCATAGTTAAATTAAAGGTGAATAAGCTGAATAAATGGTTGCTAGGAAGTGAATTTCTCCTGCATTATTCAATAATGTTTTTGAACTTTTCACTTCTGGAAACTTTTGTTTTTTCACTTTTTACTTCTTTCTTTATACAGACGGATTAGCTTCTATCTAATCTCCTTGGAAATAACTTTTTTAATATATATATATATATATATATATATATATATATATATATATATATATATATATATATATATATATATATATATATATATATATTTATTTAATTATTGTTTGATTTATTTAATTATTGACCGACTATTAAATAAACAAATAGCCTGTCTCAGATTTTTTTTTCACAGCACATTACAGTATGATATGGTATCACAACTCCCCCATCTCCACCCATACTTTACATGAGCGAGGGCGTGAAAAGAGCGGGAAGGGGCAGGGGCAATAAATAAAAGGCTTCAGTGAGCTGGCTGCAGAACGAAGCAGGAACGGGCAAGAGAGGGGACTTTCCGTGAATGCTACACATTCTTTTCCAGTGCAATCAGCAGGATGTTTGGGTGAGACTAAAGGAGACTCATGAGTTGTGACTGGATGAAGCAATGGCTGGACACATAACCGACCACGCACAGTCCAAACACTGAGGATGGGTGTGGCTAAAAGGAGGAGCGTCTCTTTTTTTTTATTTTTTACATAGAGATGGGTGCTGATTGGGTGAATGGGTGGCACAAAGCAGGAGTGAAGCGTGTAAACATCGTCAGGAAAAACATGGGAATGTCTTCTAGTCTTTGCTCCGGGTTTGCTTCCCCTCCTGATTACCTTGTCGGCACACTTCCGGATGAGGGTGGTGAGTTCAGACACCACCATGTCGACGCACTTCAGACTTGGCGCTTTGAGTTTGAGGATCTGCTTTTTCACCATGACCTCAAAAGCAAAGTCAGGGGTGAACAACCCAGTTCTGGGGGTTGCCGGGAAAGAGACAACGGAGAGAAAAAGGCAGGGATAGAGACGGAGACAGAAAGAGTACAACAGGGAAGAGTAAAGAGAAGAAGAAAAGACCTTGTTTAGTTAGTTAATCACCGCTAATCTATGAGCACACATTCACGTCAGGCGAAAAAGGGGGCAGGCAGCAGTGTACACATCCGTACTCGACATTTTTCAGGTTGCTAAGGTTTGGCATCTACTCCACCACTAGCACTGGAACTAACAATGTTTCTATAAATGATTAACTACTGATATTAATTTGATTAGGCAACTAATCTACCTCTTCTAATGTTAACTGCCCAATCCAGCACCAGCCTTGCTCTGTCTCCCTCTGCTGGTGCTATAGTTCTGCAGGTGCAACATGTGATTAAACAATAGAAACCAAACACCCGCTACGTTTGGGGAAATCACTGCAGGTATCATACATCACACACTCGTTTTATCTGCCCACCGTACTGAAATCCAAAATCAGAGCACGATCCAGCCTTAGGCATAAGGGATTTCACACTCGGACGTAATCATAACATCGAAAGGCCGCTGTAGTCTGACTAATAACACAGATCTGACACACGACGTCGACGACATATCAAATCACTTGGCTTATTCCAAGTTATACTTTCGGGGCTCTTCATCTAAGATCCTAAAAACACGGTTCGATCCCTCCTGTAAAACATCCTGCCGACTGAAAGAGCGAGCCTCAGTCAGTCCTCTAAGCATTCAGGACTTCAGGTTTGTAGATATTAAGCCGCTGAGTTCTCTGTAGACTTGAGCCCATCATTACCTGCTCTCTTCCTTTCTCTACGGAAACAATCCTGCATACAGCTCCTCAACGAATTCCTCATGCTCATCTCAAGCTATTTCTCCCCACCCCCTGCACAATGTATGTTATAACGATGGCTTCGCTCAGTTCTTTGTGTTTGAGTATCTGACTAAATGTAAATAACCGTGAGACCTGCTGTCAGGCCTTGCTTTCTGTATGACTTGTCGAGTCACATTATTAATGACCCCCAGCTAATATCCAGAGTAACTGCCATGTGCGTCATATACAGCAGCTAGATGGGCTGGGAGTGACTCAGTTAAGTCCTGGTAGGTTGTCACAGGTATCTGGAGCCATGCTGACGTGCATCCCACAGGATCCATAGACTGAACTTAACAATCGAGAGGGTCCCACAGATGCTCAACTGGGTTCAAGTCTGGGGAATCAGGAGCCCAGGGTAGTCTTGGTCATGCTCTTCCAACTAATGTTTGACAATGTCGGCAGTTTCAGAAATCCCTGTGCCTGAAAGCCAATAATCATCCTTTCTTGCGACTCTAAAAATCCCCCCTTCACCCACGACAGCAATGACGGATATGTGTGCAGACAGCCTTTCACACGCCGCGTATACCCACCAACCAGCTCACAACATATGACTTCCTACATGAGTTATGCGCAGACACTGTCTAAAGCAGGTCATAATAATGTAACTCGATATGGCATAACATTTGCAAAACAAATTGGGTGGGGAAAGTGGGGATCAGCCTATTTATCCGATACCCGATTCAGCTCATTTTGCTAATACTGGAACTGATATCCGACCGGTGCTTCTCTAGTATGGTTTGGATATTGCCCCAACACCATTATACGTGGTATAACTGTGACTCAGCTCAAGATGAGTAGTGCAGCAAATCCTGGCTTTCTTTAGTACTTCCAGAATTTTCCAACCGTTGCCTCATTTTGGATTTCAGGATGGCAGTCGAGTGAAATGAGCGTAGAGAGATTTCCAGAGTGCTCCTCTTTTCTATATAAACCAACACTGTCAATTACTCTGACCAATCATCAAGCTCAGGAGAACGTGAGCAAGCAACCTGCCCCCCTTTTTCAACCAGAGACGAGAGGGTATCCTCTGCACAAGACCGGCACAACACCCCACCACACGACAGCAGGACCCGTGCATAGGGTGGCCGGCAAGCTGAGGGGTCACACCAACACAACTGTATCTAAATCTACCGTTCTAGCATTCCAGAGTATCCTATACCTCCCCTCGCTACTGCGCCTTGAAGGCAGGCTGGAGAGAGGCTTACTCTGGCCTGCTTTCAGGGCGGTGTGACCCCAGAAAGAACGGCCCACCCCTGTGGCCGGGCCAGGGGGCACTGCAGTACCTTGTTGGTGCACTGCCTGACCGTGTTGATGAGCTCCTGAATGACCAGATCGATACATTTGAGACATGGCTCTTTCACCTTTACGATCTGCTTTTTCACGATGGCCTCAAACGCCAGGTCTGGAGTGAACAGGCCAGTTCTGAGAACATACAGGGAGACACACAGCCAGGATGACAAAAAACGCACAGACGGGCACATAGATGGGCAGCACATACACGAAGGAAAGAAAGAAAGAAAGGAAGAGGCAGAAGACAAGGCAGGAAAAAAGGTGTACAGTGAAAGCATGAGGACACCAGCTGAAATTGACAAAATATTGACAGGCTGGGGAAAAAAGAGACATGAAAACTACATAATAATAATTTAAAATGTACCAGGAAAAAACAACCAAAGAAAAAAAAAACAAAAAAGTGAGAAACAGCAGTAAGAAGGTGAAAAAACTGCAGCAAAGCACATGGAGGAAATAAAGTGGCGGGCGAGAGAGAAGTGAGAGTGTGTGGACAGAGTGAGAAGTGGGAAGAGAGAAGAGGAGAAATGAAACAGGTTTAGCTTGCAGTCAGTACAACACAACAAACAAGGACGAGAGTGTGTCGGGCCCTGTGGAGGAAAGCTGATTAGACAGTTCAGAGACACTTCAGTGATGCACATCAGTAGAGTAAAGGGAGGGGTTGAAGAGTGTGATGAGAGAGGAAGAGACAAAAACTAGGAAACTGAAGTGAGACAAATAGAGAAGGGAGGAGAAAATAGGGAGAGGAAGAAACAAGGAAATGAGAGAAATGGAGCGAGAGAGAGAGAGAGAGAGAGAGAGAGAGACACAGACAGACACACAGACAGACAGTCAGAGAGACAGTCAGAGAGAGAGAGAGAGAGAGAGAGAGTCAGAGAGAGAGAGAGAGAGAGAGTCAGAGAGAGAGACAGACAGTGATTAAGAGCACTGTGTGAGTGTGATACTGTAATAGTGAGATGAGGGAGTGGGACAGTGGACTAGAATGTGTGTGTACATGTGTGTGAGAAGTAGGTGGACAATTGTGGTGGTCCCGTAGGCCAGCGGCCCCCGCTGCTGAATGCAAGCTATCAGTGGGGCTCCACTTGCCTGACACCATGGACGTTCTTAATGGCGTGACTGATCTCGCGTCGCAGCTCCTTCTCATCAAACACAATCTGAGAGAGAGAGAGAGAGAGAGAGAGAGAGAGAGAGAGAGAGAGAGAGAGAGAGAGAGAGAGAGAGAGAGAGAGAGAGGGGAGAGAGAGAGAGAGAGAGAGAGAGAGAGAGAGAGAGAGAGAGAGAGAGAGAGAGAGAGAGAGAGAGAGAGAGAGAGACAGTTAGTTTTTTGATGTGCCTTGACTCCAGCGTGGTTGTGGTATTTAGCTCAGTGGGACTCAAACACAGGGACACTGTTCTAACCTTTGAGCTAACGCGCTACACGAGCTTTCTAAATAAAGTGCACTGGCACCGTATCACCTGTGCTGATTTATCAGAGACAAAAAAGCCTGACTTGAACAAAGACCTCATGATTTCCTTCTGCTGAGTTGATGTAAATGGCTGCTGTTTAAAAATACATCATGTCCAGACTCATCCGAAGGGTCCAGTATAGATCCGATATACTTGCTTCACTGTGGCACAGTAAAGCACCAGGCCATTGGGAGAGGAAAAGTCTGCCACAGAGAGGTGCTGCGCTGTAATGATTAATATGTCTTCTTATTGCAACATTTATATTTCCTCCATCAGTCATAGGGGGAACGGGGAAAACGCAGTACTAACCTGTAGGCATCTGTCAAACAATATCATAAATGCTACACATTAAACAAACCGCGATTTACTAGCAAAACAAACTAATGTGAGATACACCTCGAAGTCAGCCCCGCAGCAAGCGACTGACTCAGCCTTCATAGCTTCAGGCAGCCAGGATATTTATCTACTGAGCTCCAGCTGATCATATACAAACCCATAACTCTGCATTTTGGCTTAAATCAGTTTGATCAGATGCTGACCTGCAAAAGCTCTCTAACCAAGGCTCCGCAGTGTAGTTCATGGCTGTGAAGGTAACAGCATTACTGCGGCCATGCGATGGCTACCATGGGACTTTTGTTGCTCTGTGACAATATCACATCAACAACTCCTGAGCTGAGAACCTGTGCGTTACATTTTAACCAAATTACCAAAGTATGTCTCATTTAATACCATCATGTAGTACCATAGTTACGGCCATAGCTATTTTTTGTTGAAGAAGCAGATAATCATAGATCTGAAATCCAATAGCCGTATAATGATATTTGTGGCAGTCGTGGGCTGGAGGTTAGGGAACCAGCCTTGTGACGGGAGGGTCGCCGGTTCGATTCCCTGAACTGACAGTAACGACTGAGGTGCCCTTGAGCAAGGCACCTAACCCCCAACTGCTCGCCAGGCGCCGTGGATAGGGCTGCCCACCGCAGGTAAGTGTGCTCACTGCCCCCTAGTGTGTGTGTTCACTAGTGAGTGTGTTTGTAGGTGTTAAATGCGGAGACTAAATTTCCCATCAACAAGGGATTAAATCTTTCTGCCACTTCAGGTAAATGCACTTAATTTCAGGATAAAAGCCGAGTTTGATGTGCATATGTCCCTACCACTTCTGTAATTTCACACCAAAACGTGTACTATAGCTTTAATAGTAAGTTACATCTTGTAACCACAGCTCCTGGACAAGAGTCCTTCTCAGGATCAGTCTCGTCTGAACAGTACTGAAAGCTTTACCTTAACCAGCTCGAAGGGGAATCTCTCGTGGAAGATACGGTTGATTCTGGCACCACCAGACAGCTCCACAGTGTCCACCTGATCTCCTGAGCCTTCAATGCACTTCTCAAAGTCTACTCCAAACTGCTGCACCATTCTGCAGACGAGAGCATTACGGGAGCATTCAGACCCACTTTCACAGCAACTTCATAATTCCCCAACATTCACATCCACGATTTATACTGGGGACCATGCTCCCTCCAAACATAGCATTGGTCCCAGAACACAGACAGGGGCACAGACAGACAGACAGAGGGACAGACAGACAGACAGACAGAGGGACAGACAGACAGACAGACAGAGGGACAGACAGACAGACAGACAGAGGGACAGACAGACAGACAGACAGAGGGACAGAGGGACAGGGGCACAGACAGACAGACGGGGGCACAGACAGACAGACAGACAGAGGGACAGACAGACAGAGGGAGGGACAGACAGACAGAGGGACAGACAGACAGACAGACAGACAGAGGGACAGACAGACAGAGGGACAGACAGACAGAGGGACAGGGGCACAGACAGACAGACAGACAGACAGAGGGACAGACAGACAGACAGACAGAGGGACAGACAGACAGAGGGACAGACAGACAGAGGGACAGGGGCACAGACAGACAGACAGACAGAGGGACAGACAGACAGACAGACAGAGGGACAGACAGACAGACAGACAGAGGGACAGACAGACAGACAGAGGGACAGACAGACAGACGGGGGCACAGACAGACAGACAGACGGGGGCACAGACAGACAGACAGACGGGGGCACAGACAGACAGACAGACGGGGGCACAGACAGACAGACAGACGGGGGCACAGACAGACAGACGGGGGCACAGACAGACAGACAGACGGGGGCACAGACAGACGGACAGATGCACAGACAGACAGACACTTTATTTGATTTAATAAAGACTGTTATATGCTGTTGTATGTGCTAGCACTGCCTGTAGTAGCAGCAGCAGGGCTTCCAGATTTGAGCAGAAAGGTGTGTATGAAGACAGCGTGTGAGAGGTGAGGAGCAGCACTCACTGCAGCAGGGCCTTGGTCTTGCGTGTGGGGTCGTCCGGACGGAAGTTTTTGTACTCCTCCACCTCCTTCTCCAGAGACAGCAGCTGAGACTGCAGCTTACTGCGCAGACCCGGTAGCGTGTCCCGGATATGGTTAGTCAGTTGCTGTTAGACAAAGACAGAGAGAGACGTGAGACAAAGAAGACCGGGAGAAAGAAATAAAGATACAGAGAGAGACAGAGAGGGAGGGAGACAGGGAGAAAGAAAGATACAGAGAGAGACAGAGAGGGAGGGAGACAGGGAGAAAGAAAGATACAGAGAGAGACAGAGAGGGAGGGAGACAGGGAGAAAGAAATAAAGAAACAGAGAGAGACAGAGAGGGAGGGAGACAGAAATAAAGATACAGAGAGAGACAGAGAGGGAGGGAGACAGAAATAAAGATACAGAGAGAGACAGAGAGGGAGGGAGACAGGGAGAAAGAAATAAAGATACAGAGAGAGACAGAGAGGGAGGGAGACAGGGAGAAAGAAATAAAGAAACAGAGAGAGACAGAGAGGGAGGGAGACAGGGAGAAAGAAAGATACAGAGAGAGAGGGAGGGAAGAAAAATGAAAAGGAAAGACAACATGCAGTTAACAGGTGGGTTCAGAGGGTCAGCAGTCGGGTCGGACCTGGTTGAGGGTTTTCTGCAGGTGTGGCGTTCCCATTCGCTCGGCAATGTGTCTATAAGCGGGATGGGACAAGAAAAACTTCCGCTCAGCAGCCAGAGCCGCGCGGATATCCTTCCGGCCATCAATGTCCTTCTGACTGCGGTTCACCACTCCAATGTAGCCTAGAGAAAGACCCGGTTAGCGCGCTACACTACAGTAGGAGTAGCACAGTCTGGCACAGAAACTGACGGCTGTGTTTTATTTTGGTGCGTGATGAATGTGTACACACGATGACCTCAGCCCCACCTCTGCGCAGCGGTAAGAGCTTGTTCTCTAGAATGTCTTTAGCATCCGTGCCCTCATCCATCAGGTCCAGCTTGGTGATAACACCGATAGTGCGCAGTCCTGCATAAAACCAGCAACAAGCAACCCTGTTATTGAAGATTCCAAAATGAAGTCCTTTGCAATTTTCTGATTTTGCAGAGGCTTTATTAATTACGCTTGACCTACAAATAAGTTTAGAGTGGCTACAGAGTAGCTTCCCCAGCTAGTAAGCAGCAAATCATGGGCTGTGATTACAACAATAGTGAATGAAGTATAGCAAATTTTATGAATACCGTAAAAATGTGTGTGTCTTATAAGTGCTGACACCATTACTAGGTTGATGTGTGTATGTGTGTGTGTGTGTGTGTGTGTGTGTGTGTGTTACTGAGTAATAACTGAAGAGCTTCAGTCACATTGCCACTATCATGCAATACTGGTATTCATAAAATGTCTCTCAGCCAATTACATTGTGGGGTCAGAACCCACTCTGATATAATTCATACCATACCACTCTGAATGACTTGGTTAAAATGTCAACCACTGAATTATATAGAACATTTGGTGAGCATGTAGCATTAAACATAAATCTCTGAGAACAAAAAAAATGCAGTCCAGTAAAAGTTGTGATTACAATATACTATATACCCCATGCAGGTAATAAACTGTTCATTTATGTCATTTCCAATTCCCAAAGAGAAACGTGCAGATCCTGAATTATTTACTTGTTTATTTGGGTATTTTTACGCTGGTGATCATACTAAACCCATTAGTAAAACTATATTGCTAACTATTTAATGTAACATCAGAATCTGTGATGTGGCTTAAAGGAGGATATCTGATTCCTATCATCACCATGGTAAACAATGGTACGCAATGACTGTGGAAAGTTTGTGGAACTCTCTTTGATCCCTAGCGGAGTTTAGCTAAGACTGCTGGTTTCACTCTGCACTTCAAATCTAAAGAGGAATGGTGCCGCCTACCCTGTGGATCAACCTCCTTGGCGATCTTCAGAGCATCTGAGTTTGCTAAGTCAGTGTTGGCCGGTGTGACGGCCAGGATGAGGCAGCTTTCCTTGGTGATGAACTGCAGAAGCATGTCTCTAATCTGGTGCTCAATGTCGTGGGGCTGGTCGCCCACAGCAACCTTTGTCATCCCTGGCAGGTCGATGAGAGTTAGATTCAACACTGAGAGAGAGAAAGAGAGAAAGACAGAGAGAGAGAAAGAGAGAGAGAGAGAGAGAGAGAGAGAGAGAGAGAGAGAGAGAGAGAGAGAGAGAGAGAGAGAGAGAGAGAGAGAGAGAGAGAGAGAGAGAGAGAGAGAGAGAGATGACCTTTTAAAGAACTGCCCGTGATTAATACTGTGAACACAGCAGGCCCATAGTACAGAACCGAGCAAGTTCGCCTTACCGTTAGGTGAGTACACCCTCAGGTTGATGGGAATGGGGGAGATGCCCTTATTAGACCCTGTGATCCTGTCCGTCTCCGCCTCGATCTCCTGTCGAACCTCGTCAAAGTCCACAAACTTCTTCCCCTTACAGTGCAAAAACTCTGCATACTCTACAGACAGAGACAAACAGGCCACGTTCACACAGCACCTACTAGTGGTGAAAAAAAGAACACTGCTTAACATGGCACACTCGTCCAGAGGTGAACCACCATGACTGCCAACGGATGCGGTCTACTGCCTGATTTACATTTTCAGGTTCACCAGCATCACAGGAGCAATCACAAAGGTTCCAGAGGAGGAAACGGGCTTATCACCCAAACGGGCACGGTATTTGGTCATTGCCAGTTCTTCTGTTCTGATTCCTTGTACTTTACTTACAGACTCTTACCTTTCTACTGACACTGCAGCATCCTTTGACTATGGCTGCGTCTGACTGTTTCTTTGAGAACTGCTTCCAACACAACATGGTTATAATAAAGGGCATTTCTGTGTGTTCTGTACAGAAACATCACCCCAGAAGTCTGCAGCAGTGACAAAGTGAAATGATCTTTTGTTGTTTTGAAATTATGAGCAGCACTAACATAGAAGCTGCATGAATTTGCAGTCTGGCTTTTCAAACCAAGTCCCGCTGCTGCACACATGTATTTGATTTCAACACCACGTATGCAAGTGTCCCAAATCAGAACTGGAAAAACCTGATTTAATCTGATAACACTGAAAAGACTGGATTTGTGCCACTATGGCAGCATTTTCCAGACTTTATTCAAATACAAAGTTGTTTACAGATGACATTCCAGTTTCCAATGAGAGTGTGCAGAAATAAAGACACACGTGTATTTGCATTTCTGTGAACGATGGCTGCGAAAGTTATCAAGTTAAGGAAAGCTTTTCATTTTTCATTTTCATTGTGTTAATGGTGTTCTGACATTTTTCATTTCCCTTTGGTAAATAAAGTACCTCATGGTGGTGCTCTAGCTCTGGCAAAACAAAACCGCAACTTCAATCCTGTTTACGTTTGCATTTTCACTGTCAACGTGACGTGATGGTTCTAGCACTGGGTGCAATACGAAGCTAGCGCTAGCACTAGCGTTAGTTGCTAGTGACGTTTTAATCCTCATTAAACAAGTCAATAATAAAAGTAGTGTGTTGAAATGTCCTCCTGTAGCACAAAACTCTAGGACATTTTCATAGCTTCAATAACCTTTCCCAAAAACACTACCAGAATTTAAACTACAAACTTCAAGTCTACTTCCTATTTGCCAGCGTCTGGTTTGAATTTTCCCATTCCACAGTTTCAGTCAGGCCACAACTGCTCAACGGGAAACAGTGGTGCGGAATTAACACTACCTGCACATTTCAGCACACGGCCTGCTTTAAAACACCAGTTACAGAGAGTCAGTGGAGCCGCTTGGTGTGGAACAGATTCAGGATTGCAAGTGCATTTTCATTTTGGCAGAGCTGGAGCACCATCATGAGACAACTCAACTGCAAACGGGGGACTGACTTCTCTTTCTTAACATGTGCAAGTCAGAACATTAACACAAAGGACATGGAATAGCAAAAGCACAGCCAGTATACACAGAAATGGAAACTCAAACACACATTTCACATTTGCATTTGAATGATGTCTTTAATAATGCACACACTCATTGGAAATCCAATTGCATATACACAATTTGCATAATTTTTGTATTTGCATTTAAATTTGAATATCGTCGCTGTCCAAAGAAAAACAAGTATCTCCAAAATGGCAACTTTACAGGACACACCAAAAATCTCATAACTTTAATGTAAGTCAATGGAACCAGATGTCTTTCCAAACAGTTTTGAGCCATTTCCTTTGGTCCATTCATCATAAGATTCTCACTCAGTGTAAACAGCTGCCGATGTGTTCAAATGATGCATAAAAGTAAAAAAGGACAAAAGTGGAGATACATGTTTTCCTATTGGACAGTGATGATATGCTGCCATATGTGACTTACCTGCTGTGCAAATGCAGCCTTAAAATCAGGCCTGTGAGTAGAAAACGTGCAAGACTGAACATGTGTGTGTGTTTCTGAAGGCTCTAAACAGGCCAGTCTCACCTGCTTTGTTGTTGACTAGCTGCAGAATGAGAGGTCTCCGAGTGACAATGCCTGAACCACGAGGGAGAAAGTCCCTGCAGAGACAGAGAGAGACAACGAGAGAGAGAGTATGAGAGAGAGATATAGTTATGGTGGTAACTGTTGAGTATTTGGATTTATGTATAGATGTTATGAATGTGTCAGTGATGAACGGTGCGGGACAGCACAGTGGATGAAACCGTGCCTTCCTAATCACGTGTCTTAAAAACAAATTGTAATGTGGGAACACATCCCATATGACAGGCCGAGAGACAGGCCGATGAGTGACAGTTACTCTGAATTGTTCATGGCAATCAAGCTTGATTTGTCCTCTGTGCCCAGCCTATCGAATTATTCATGAGGAAGGGGAACAAATCAACAGTCATCTTTTCGTCCCATCAGAGTTTCCATTCCCATCAAAGCCAACACACTCACACTCGCAACCCGCAAACACACAAACAGATGGCGTCCTGCCACTTGCATCAGTGAATTTTAAAGCGTGGTCTTCGGAGGCCAGTGTGCTGACTCGTGTGTCTCGCGGCACAGCTTGCCAGGCTCCTCAATGGCCAGCGAAGGCCTATTTCTGACAGCGTGATCCAAGCCGAGCCCGTGTCGTTACTGCCCGCATCAAAATGTAAAATCTCCCCACGGGGTCGGACGGCTATGATCAAATGCAATTTCAGTCATTTCACTCTACATGGCAGCATGAGGTTTCCGGCGGTTATCCTATTAGCACATGATCAGGCTGCGTGATCCTTCAGATCAATCGTATATGAAACGGGAACGGACAAATCTCGCTGTTCAGAAGTCCTACAGCAAGAAAGCAGCAGGAAAGCACACCCCGAAGAGGGCACGGCCAGGGCGGGGTAACAGAATTCTCAAGATGACCACCACTGGACATATAGTTTATTACAAAGTTTATTATAATTTATTACAGTGGTGGTGAGAAAGTACACGCGCATTATGTGATTTCCAATTCTGAAACAAAACATCCGACCCAGGTTTAGAGTTGATGGTAGACAGCAGGCACAGTGTCCAAGTGGACTTGCTATAAGGAGGGGTTTAGCCAAAATGAAATATGTAACAAAAGCTTCATCTGCTGTAAGCATGATTCCTCACACCCTACAGCAGGGCACCCTACAGCAGGGCACCCTACAGCAGGGCACCCTACAGCAGGGCACCCTATAGCTAGTAAAGGGGAAAGCGGCTTGCTAATGGCATTGCTAGGACACTAAATACCTAATTGCAGCTGTTTAACTGTAGTAAATGTCATCAAACCATCATTACAATGCAGAGAACTGATCACTCAAACCATGCAGAAGAGACTTTCCATAGGAGCTTCATGACATGCTGAAAGCTACATGGCAGCTACCATCCTGTCAGGATTCCATACCTCAGTTCTGTGCCAGCAGAATTCTGATCAACAACTGAGGTAAGCATCACACCAGTGCTAGCTTGGTTGTATGTATTAGATCTACATCAGCGGCAAGGCTAGCAGTCACGACTGGTCGATACCACAAGGACTCCCAGCGGTTTTAATGACATCTTGACAGAGATGTTGGGTCTTGCAGTGAGAACGATGAACAAAAACATGAACACATTAATTAATTATGTGAAACTCATAAGGTCACAGGATACAACGCTTCACTAGAGAGCACTATAAATCATGCCAAATATATTAAACTCATAAGAATGCATAACAATAAAAAGACTGTTATGACAGCTCTACATAATTTTAGAAGCTAGACGGCTTTCCAAAGGATTTTCCTGCATCAGGAACACATCCTGACAGGTCAACCCTGATTATCACCTCCATCACCATCGTCATCACCACCATGATCACCATCACCATCACCACCATCATCACCGTCACCACCACCACCACCATCACCACCACCATCATCACCATCACTACCACTACCATCATCACCACCACTATCATCACCACATCACCACCACCACCACCATCATCACCACTATCATCATCATCACCACCACCATCATCACCATTATCATCACCATCACCACCACTATCACTATCATCATCACCATCACCACCACCACTATCACCATCACCACCACCACCACCACCATCATCACCATCACCACCACCACCATCACCATCATCACCACCACCACCACCATCACCACCACCACCACCATCACCACCACCACCATCACCACCACCATCACCATCATCATCATCATCATCATCATCACAAATTATGTAAAATGTGATTAAAAAAGGAATACTGATTTCAATTTTTATATTTTAATTTTTTTTTATTTGAAGCCTGTTAAACAACCAGACAGTAAACCACACATCTAACCGTTTCACAGATTAATTCCTTCGGACATGACCTTAACATGAGTATTGCAATAAGTGACCAAGAGCGGTGCTTCATTCAGAACACAAATAATAGGAAACGGTCCAGTACATCAGGGGGATCAAACCCAAAGCCCTCCGCCAGTCATTCCCCTGACAGCCACTCGAGCAGAAGATAATTTATTCATTCAGGTCATTAAACTCTCCTAGACCAAGAACAGTCCACCCAGACCCAGCCCAGTTCGAGTCCCAGCTCCAGCTGGGCCAAGTTCAACTGAACCCAACCCAACCCAGTCTGAACGTTAGGACTGAACAACTTGGGGTAAAAATGTCTAAAAAATGAGCTAGATTTAAAACTTTAAAAAAAGTAAATAAACAGATTAACCTGAAATGCTGAGGTTGTTGAACTGGATGCCTGATTTCACACAAAATGAAGCTCCTTCAATTTGAAGATGTACTTTTCCTAAATTGTGATTTTGATATGAAAACGATTCATCTTCCAGCCCTACATAACGGGCTGCTTCTCCTGAGCTGCCACACCACATCTGGTCCTCATCAAAGCCAAAAGCCCACGTTACCTCCTACCAGCCTAACCCCCATTTTACTGAGATCCTTCAGCCCATACAATGCAAAACGCACAGGGCCCGGGGGTAAGGGGAGGGGGCGACTTACTGGAACAGCATAAAGAGGGCAGGGCCTTCCAGAGATGAAGCCAACACTAAAGCAAAGGAGCAGACGTATCTACGGTTCTGTTACCCAACCTGTACAGGCTTCTTCACTCATGTGGTTCGTCTTCCTTCATATACAGCGGGAGTTCAGCCTAAACAGTGACTTCGCCTCTTTCTTTGGTTAACACTGTTCTTAAAGCACACGCTATAACTCTCCTGGCTTAAGGCTGGTTTAAACATCAGGAAGGTTTTAGTGCTGTTGAGTGATGACTTCATCACAAGGGGATTACATGTGTGGGTGTTTCTGCTGGTGCACAGAAAATAAGCAACAGCTTTCTGTTTAAAACGCTATGCTGAGGGAAACTGAGGGAAAGTGGAAAAATAAATAAATACATTTTAAAAATCATTGTTTTAATAACAGCTTTAAAAAAAGTTAGGTACCTCCAAACCTCAGACAGACAGACAGACAGACAGCACTGCTGTCATAACCAAAATCTCC
>JAMWET010006968.1:27500-50000 GCA_024036415.1 Prochilodus magdalenae | reverse complement strand
AAGGTTTTAAAAACGTCCTTTATGGTGAAACCGTCAATACAGCCATGTTTGGGTAAAGACGGTTTATACCACACATCAAGCAGACTGATGGCAAAGGAAAGGAAACGTCAGCTGGAGTGTAGTTTGTCTGTAGAGGCAAGAAGCCCAACATACAGTAGCTTCCTTTGTGTGTCGACTCATATTTACAATGAACATTTTAAAAATTTCAATACATATTTTTTTTCTACTACACAAAGCTGCACTACAGACCACTGGCCCCCCTCAGTACCGACAGGAGGACCACCAAAGGGTGCTTTATAGCCCACTCGTGAAACCCTGACGTAATGTGTCCCAGTAAGACTAAACCATGTTGTACTGCTGTGCTGAAACAACTGAAATCACTATCTGGGTATTCGTGGCATCTCATCACAGTAAGACAGAAAACCCAAACTAACCCACCAGCCCGTTCGCACGTGCGTGCGTCGAGGATGCCGACATTACTGACAAGGCAGAGACCTCTGTGGTTCATCATGAAATAGGTTTGGTGGAGAAACAGGCCAAATTCTTCTCTGACCAACTAGCATGTCAGTACATCATCCACTGTAGCGGAACGGAGGACCTGTGGAAACCCATCAGGGGCTTTGTGTTTAGTTATCCATGGTGAGGTGGGACACTGCCAGTTTACCACAGGACGCCTGCATGGGAGAAGGCATCTCGGTATAAATGTCAGAGACAAAGAAGGCTCCTTGATTTAAAGGACAGTCTTTCCTGCAGAACGGAGCAGAGAAGATGCTTAACCTCTTCATTTAGCAGCTATTTCATTTGCCCCAAGCATCTGTCTTGTCTTTAGTGAATGGAGTGTTTCATTAGCGTCCCCATTACCATGGGAATCAACGGCAAACAGTCACGTTCACCTCCACAAAAAGCCTTTCTTCAGTATTAATTAATTAATTAATTAATTTATTTATTTATTTCCCTCCATGCTCTGAGAAGTGTAAACGTGATACGAGTAACACTACATAACGGCTTGATCTGAAGCACAGAGAACACGAGGAAACACTTCTTCCAGTGCCTCCATACTTAAGAATCTCCTTTTCCACAGGATACGAGGCACGCTGAACTAACATATCCCGAGGTGATTTTTACAGCTTCATTTATGGAAGGTAAAAGACAGAAGCGCTCAGTCGGGACAATTACTGACATGGTGCTATCGGGCAGGACTAAAACCCCTGAGGAACACTGGTAAAACTGTATTACCGCATCTCCTCATGTAAAACTAACCCTATCCAAACAGAACGAGTCTCCAGCGGCAGTTTTAGCACCTCGTGCGAGGCGGTCTTCATCATTTCACTCAACCAACACGGAAAGCTACCAATATCCCTCGGCTATTTCTGAATAATAAATCGTGTTTTGAAAGATCTCCTCTGCATAATAAAACTTTTTCTTTTTTTTCCTGCATCACCATTACAGCTCCTGAAAAGCTAGATAGGTTGTGTCTTTAATAGCTCTGCATTCGTTGAAGCTTTTTTACATTTTGGGGAAAATTTCCAATGTTGGAAAATCTTTTTAGGAATTTCTGGACTTGTCCAACATCAAACTTAACCTGAATTAATTTATTCATTTATTTGATAACGTTTTATACTTATATGACGCCTTTTGTTATCACAACAAAGATTATGCTTGTGTAAGCATATATACCTAACTGACTTACACTGAGGAAGTGCATGTTTCAATACACAGTGTGCCCAGTCACAGCGCAGTATGTGAAAGCAGAATAACATTAATTCTGATATTAGGATCAGACATCAGCTCAGAAACGTGTTATATAAGCTGGATCGGATATCGGATAACTGACCCAAAGTCTGATTCGTTTGTGATGTGTGCTATGCCGTCAATAGCACGTTTGTGGGGTGCCTGTAGATGAACTGTCACAGTGCAGTGAGTTTTGAACCGTGGTCGCTGAGATCACAGACCAGCGCTATGAGGTAAGCCAACAGCAGGGTGGACTCAATGTGCACACAAAACACTTACAGGGAACAAACCAAAGGCTGCCAGGAGGAAAAACTGGCGAGCTCAATGGAGCAAACCAAAACAATTTCCTCCAGCGAAAAGGAACCTCACAATGCAACCCTCATAACACCCGACCGGAAGATATATATGAGAAGCAACCTGCCTCCACAGGCTCAAACCTTCTACCGGTTAGAAGACATGTGCACGTGGCAACGTGAACTCAAGACCGAACAATCAAGAGCCCGCACTCTTACGCTTATGTAGCGTGAGCTGCAGGTGTTAGCGTTTGCCGCTTGATTGCTCATAGGTTGCGCTTTGTCTCGCCAAAGTGGCCAGAGGTGGATCTGCAGGAACCCGAGTTACGAACAACATAGATGCAGACGCTGCAGAAACCACAGACGACGACGATGACGACAACAACAACAACAACAACAACAACAACAACAACAAAGTGGTTGGTGTGGCGCAACGGATAACACCATTTGTCACCATGCTACTAGACCACGTGGGAGACTGGGGTTTGAATCCTGGTCTGGATAACTATGCTGTGCTACACCAATAAGAGTCCTTGGGCAAGACTCCTAACACTACACTGGCCTACCTGTAATAGGATTAAACTCGTAAGTCGCTCTGGAGAAGAGCGTCAGCTAAATGTAAATGTAAACATGGAGCGAGCCAGAGAGTGAACTGTATGAGTCAGCTTAGTAAAGTATCGCTTATGTCAATCCTGGTGCCTTACGCCGCTCCAACATGGTAAAGTCTGCGGTTTATTCATTCATAGATGGCATCCGATCAATATCAGGTATCAACAGATATGCAAAGTTTATGTATGAGAGCTGGTACTGCAACTAAAAACCTGGATCGGTGCATCCCTAATGCAGGCCACCACTGGCTGGGGAGAGAAGCAATGAAAAACCCACAAGTTAGGCCAACACATATCTCAACACCAAAGACATCAATCTAAAGAGTGGGTCGTTCCTTCCTTTTAATGGGGGAGCTCCAAGCCGAAGATAAAAACAGAGAAACGGTGATGACAGACAGCGCCTGCGCCTTCAAGAATGACACACATATACAGTATGAACTCTTTTCCTATTGGCTGGCCTGTAATACATCATATTTAAAAGCACCCGAGGCTGAAACATTCCTTATAATTTAGGCATGAGCAGGCGGGGCTATTCTGCTGTTGGCTGGAAAGACGAAATGCATACGAATATGTTCCTATAGTGTGGCATCCACAATTAACTTTAAAGACAGCCTGGCTAGGTTAAAATCAGTTTCAGAAAATATACATAAGAACTCATGACGAGCAGAGCTGCTGAGAATTTTGTTAGGTGCCAGGCATTGCTTCTGTAACCGCTTCATCATACTTGACATACCACCTTACCTAACGCTCTTCAAACAGCAGGAAAAGCCTGAAAACCCAGCTCGGCCACACCCGCTCAGACTCTGTCTGATGTGCCGTTGTGTATGCAGCCACTTGTTATTGTCGCAGAGCAGCAACAGATGCTATGTGGATTAATTAACGTGCATCAGTGTTTGTTGAGTGCGAGTGTTGCTGTGAGGGACGGTGCTTTTGTGTGTTAATCCACAGCTGTTTAAATGTTAGCGCTGCGGGCACAAGGGGAATAAAAGGCAGGAGACGACTCTAGAGAGGCCGAGGTGACACGGCACCATTATTCCGATCGACGGTTTGTCGCTGTTCTTTCTGAGCACAGCTCACTCACAGGCCACCATCGCTCTGCCGGTGTGCTCAGCGGACCTGCAAATTCAAATTCACACTGTGAAGGTGGTTAGCTCTGGACAAACACATACTCCCATTCCCTCTCGCCTGGCTCTTTCACTTTCTGTCTGTCTGCCTCTTCGGCACACACCCATTCAGAATGGTGGCGGTGTTCCTTTGTTTAGTCTGTGCAGCAGGCAGGTTAAAAACATGGCCTGCAAACTCAACAGCGCAACAGCTCTTTACGAGCAGATGGCAGCATTCCATCAGATGCAGCGACAACCAAACCAGAGGCATCACCAGCATTCTAGAAAGCTCAATCAAAATCTGAACCACTCAGCACAAAAACAACAGTTGTGGATTTCCTGAGAGGAAACCTACAGTCTTTGCATGTTTGACACCGATACGGCAGATGCCGACACCTCCGGCTTTCTAAGAGAAAGTACTACAGAGAACACACCTAATACACACCTCCGGATCATTTGATCAATTTAACAGGCGCACACAAAACAAAACATCACCTTCTGAGGGGCTGTCCAAAGGCACATCTTATTTCTTTCCAATATTTTAAGCAAATATTAGAAACAGAAATACGCAAGGAAGCGCCATGTGCCAACTTAAGACCAGCAAAGCATGTCATCTGACCGGGGGATGGTGGGTTGATGGTGTTGGGTGTGGGAGCGTTACGCCATTACATCATTACGTTACATCGTTACGTCATTTTACTATCCTAGGAATCTAAGGAGTAAGGACTGAACGATACACTGGAGCATTGCTACTCGGTAATGTCTTCGTTGTCTTGCACGGCCAGATTCTCTGGGACTGGGGTCTTCTTATCTGGCATGAGCAAGGGGTGGAAGGAGGCAAAAGCAGAAACAGTCCCTTTACGAAACAAAAGGACTAACTAAATCAGCACTCAGTAGCAGTAATGCTAACTAAATCAGCACTCAGTAGCTGTACTGCTAACCAATCAGCATTCAGTAGCAGTAATGCTAACTAAATCAGCACTCAGTAGCAGTAATGCTAATTAAATCAGCACTCAGTAGCAGCACTGCTAATTAAATCAGCACTCAGTAGCAGTACTGCTAATTAAATCAGCACTCAGTAGCAGCACTGCTAATTAAATCAGCACTCAGTAGCAGCACTGCTAATTAAATCAGCACTCAGTAGCAGCACTGCTAATTAAATCAGCACTCAGTAGCAGCACTGCTAATTAAATCAGCACTCAGTAGCAGCACTGCTAATTAAATCAGCACTCAGTAGCAGTACTGCTAATTAAATCAGCACTCAGTAGCAGTAATGCTAACCAATCAGCACTCAGTAGCAGTAATGCTAATTAAATCAGCACTCAGTAGCAGGAATGCTAATTAAATCAGCACTCAGTAGCAGGAATGCTAATTAAATCAGCACCTGAAATATACAGGTAGGGTTTCCTTGTTTTTTAGGGACATGCATCATTCTACTTTCTGTACAAACGGTTAGAAACTATTTTCGTTTAGCCGCTTGGCTCTGTTCTCCCTCATTCACTTAGGACTTGCTCGTGGGCGTCCTCTGGGTCTTACAGTCATCTTTTGTTATAATGGGCAAATTAGGAAGTGGCCAGGTTCTCCTTAAACTAGCTTAGGTCTTACTTTCTGCTCTAAAACGCAGGCTGTGGCTCCGGCTCTGGACTTTAACTCTGTGTACATTATAAACCTTCATTAAAATTCAACTATGATAAATCAATCTAAGATTTCGGGGGTTGGGCTACGGACCTGCTCCTTTTTATTAATTTACTGTTGTATCAGCTCCTCTTATCATCTAGGTGCACTTTACACCTCTGTTCTCTTGTTTGTACGACACTATAAGATATTAATGCTGAACAATTAACCTTTATTCTCAAGCTCTTTATGTAACACTGCACAAGCACATTTTATTTATCTACCTCATCATGACTTCATGTCTTTTGATTAGCAAGGTATAGTAAGGCTGTCCTACAGTGTAACCACCTGTTTAACTGTACATGTGAAAATAAAAAACACACACACACACACACCCACACACACACACACACACACACACACACACACGTGAGAAGTGACTGGGTCTGATCTGCTCACACCAGCACAACATGCACTAACACTTCACCACCACGCCAGTGTCACTGCAACACTGAAAACGATCCACCACCCACATAATCCCACCTCCATGGTGGTCCAATACAATGAACAATGAGCTCACTGTACAAAAATCAGAGACCACACGTCACTTAACTTCCCTTCCAAGCAGAGGAACATCCCGTCTCAGACTTTCAAACAGATTCTGTTAAAATTCTAGAAGCAAATGTGATTCAGTCAGTCAAGAACCAGAGACTGAAAAGAGGCTGACGTCCACACCAACACAATGATCCAAGACACACCTCAAAATGAAGAGGTCAAGAAAATCGACTCCAGAGCTTTTGGAATGGCCGACACAGTCCCTTGACTGGGAATCAGTAGGTTAATCTTAAACATGCTGTGCATGAAAGACAGCCAAAGAATATTGCACAGCTAGAAGCACCCTGGGAGGAAGAGGGGGTGAATATTCCTGAAACAAGCAGAGAAAAACGCCTGGTCGGCAAAAAGCATGGGCACCATGTAAAGCAAAGTGCAGACCAAGCACAGACTTTGCATATGCGACTTAACTTACTACTGAAGGTCATCCAACGTAATAAATGTAACTGCAGATTAAGATTAAGATCAGAGAATTAAATCTGATAAACAGTAACACTATTTTCCAGCAGTCTTGAGGTCTGTGTTCCGCTGTGTGTAACGTGTTCCACGTTAACAGTGTTTCTGTCAGAGAGAGAAGCATGCTGCGAGCTGAAAGAGGCCAGTGTCATCATGACATGCTTGTTCCCCACACACACACACCCTCAGGGATACCATGCTGCCATCACAACTCCTACTCTGTTACGTGTGTGTGTGTGTGTGTGTGTGTGTGTGTGTGTGTGTGTGTGTGTGTACATAAATCTAAAGATGATGTAACCGCCGCAAACACAAGAACAATTAGCTATTGATGAACGTCCACTGAAACCTAACCGCCACGGCTGGGAGCTCCGCTAACCGATGAGGTGCCTTGCAAGCTTTCAGGTAAAAGAGGTCATGAGAGGGTCGTTTGATAAGACAGCCTACTTTCAGATCATCATCATCATCATCATCATCTCGAAGTGCTCCAGTAGAAAGTAGTTTATAGCTCAGCATATTTAAATAAAGCGTATTTATATTATAGATAGATTACTGACATGGCTTTGAAGTAGGGGTGCTAATTACATGCATCATAATGAGGCGACACTTCATCTATTCTTTTAGCCAACAAGTCATTTCCTTATTTCTGACACCCCCAATTCAGTTTAACACTGGGGTCTGTCTTCAACACCAAATGATGACAAGCTGAAATTACACACTATCCACCAGCTTCAACACCATGTGGCCTTGTTAGGTGAACTGGCAAGTTTGTGGTATTACCCGAGTATCTAATTCACACATACGCTCTTCACAAAGAGCAAATGTTTCCACTCCTCGATTTGCTACCAATCAGAGAGAGGGTACGAGTTTTTCTCGGCTGTTGTTGTTTGGATGGCTGATATGATTGCTGCCACGTCTATAGGTGCTTTAACGTGAACACAAGCGTGCAGGTAAAAGCAGTTTCTAGGCAAAAACATAAATAAATAAATAAATAAATAAATAAATAAATAAATAAATAAAGGTGGCACCCACAGTGCAGTAAGGGATTGCACACCTTGCCAGTTAACAGTTCTGAATAAAAGCACAGGAGAAGGCAACTCTAAAAGCCCGACAGGTCGTGGAGAGGGTAACATGCTTTCCAACCAGCCTTGGATGACACTGCTACTGGTAAATCTCCCAACATACTCGTACACATTTAACGTGCACCTTAGATGACCTTACCACAATGCTCTCACAGCGTAGGTCTGAAGAACCTGGAGACAACAGCCTCATAACTGTGCAAAACTAAGAGCATCCAAAACTGGAGATCTGGACTCTCTTCACCTGTTGATTGGTCCGAGGCGTCCACATTGTTGGTGTCATGATCATGTGATCAGTGACTAGTCAATATCCAGCTTAAAGCATCATCACTGAGCAGTAAAGCTGTCAACAGGTCAACTAACATGCACAATGCGTACTGTGCAGTATTAGCTGTAGACCTGTAGAAATCCAACACTTCCTCCTGGGAACTGTCGCTTTGATGAGGAGAGTAAAGTCATTGGAGGTCCACAGCGCTTGCCTATATGAGACTGACCCGTCATCAGGTGGAAGCTACCAAGTACTGACCCCTACGAAGCAAGGCAACCAATGAGCTGATCTGGCCACCACGTTAGGCTGGTATTACTATACTGCTGATTATACTGTTAATGGCAATCATTTCTATGACTTATTAATCTTCAGCTAAAATTGAGTAATTGCGACAGACTTGATCTGCTGTGATCAGATTCTCATAGTGCCGATGAAACTGTGTCCAAGCATCACCGCTGCTTAGTGCAACAAGCAAGCTCGGAGAAGAAAGCACAGCGTCTGCTGGTATTTTTGAGATTGTGGGCATGATCACTGGGGGACAGAGAGATGAATCAGAGCGGCAGACTGCAGATGAATCAGGAAGAATGACTAGCAGAACTGGAACAGCGACTTCAAAGACAAACCTGACAAAGGCCGCCCACAAAACCAAAATAATGAACTACGGGCCCGACGCTCGGCAATGCTATTTGGACTCATCGGTGCCTCTATTACCTTCTAATCAATAATCCACACAGTGAAAATGAAAGGAGAGGCGCTACTGAGCAAGAACAAAAACACTGCACCTGCGTGGAAAAAAAAAAGTCATTACCTGCAATAAGCAAATCATTTATTACAAAAAGACCTTTTGTATCTCCTGTGCTGAAATTCAAGCTGGAGCAGCGTGGATGCCTGCATGACTTTCCACTGGGAGGTAAAGTGGAGATGCTGCAAGCTGATACATTTCAGCTTATAATTGGAATGGCAAGCCACATGACCGTTTGAAATCATTCGTCAGTCGGAGGTCCTTTTTTCCCCAGCCACCTGCAGCTCAGAACATCTACAGGGTGTAACGTCCTTTAAGCAATCATTGGAAGCCCTCGGGAAGAGGCTTTATATGCAAACTCAAGGCTGTGTGGACTACACCTGTAGCGCTATGGAAGCTGACAGTCCAGACAGGCTTCTGATGCTGCTTTAATAACAATTAAAATCCCACCTTTCAGAGAAGGTCTGAACCAAATCATTATTTACCACGCCACGGCCATGCTGCCGTTTGTCTCAGAAGTTTGTTTTGATGGGTAATTTATCTCAACTAAACCGCAGCCTCGCTCGCACAGAACCTCACCCAGCCGAGGTCTATCGGAGCTTAATGAGGAGTGTTTCTCACAGTAAATTTCCTCAATAAGGAATCTGTCATACCGCAATCTATTTGAAGAAAACAGCAAAGGAAGGAAAGCAAACAGACTCTCTTTTAAAAGGCTAGGCTTTATTCCAACCCCCCCATCATTTATTACCAGGCACAGCAAACCTTACTGATGCGTTTAGTATGGTGAAATTACCCACTTCTCCTCTCTGGCAAACATGGTCAAATGGGACTTTCAGCTACGTCTTTAATAATGCTGACCTCTTTTCTTTTCAAAAGTGTCAAATTCTATTTAAGAAAAGACAAAAATAACCTAAAAAAAAAACCCCAAACAAATCATAAACAGACAAACAGATCATTATTAGTATGGAACGATCCTCAAGGCTTCTCACGATTAATAAAATAAACTTTGGTCACGAAAAAAAGTGCCTTTTATATAAAGAAGTGCTTTAAAAAAGAAAAGAAGAACAAAACAGAAAAGGGATTTCAGTTTACAGTCAAAAGAGAAAAGGGGCAGAATATTTTGCCCCAAAAAGATTAAACAGAACTACAACAACAGCTGAAGACCTAACTCATAGCAACTCTTATGAATTATAATAAAACGGTGATTAAAACATGCTATTCGCTTTTGTTGCTCTCATGCGCCAATCAACCTAGACATGTTTCCAACACTGGTAGCGACAGATCAATGAGTAGGCAGAATCGATACGCAGGACACAGCAAACAAACAGAGAATAAAAAGCCCCGGCCAATGTCGTCTCTACCCGTAGTTTCTGACATGACTAAAGCAAAAAATGAAATACGAAAATCATATCCAAATAACAATGGAATCCATTGTCTGGAAAGACTGGCTGTTCTTTTGTGCAGCACGTTGGATTTCATGCCTCATTCAGTGGTCTACATTCTGTAATTATAAAAATAAATAAAACGTAACAAATAAGAATACTTAAAAATCAGTGAGGGCCATTCCATACAGCTCACTGCACCTAGATCTCATGGGAAAAATCATCCAGCATTCCATCATATGGAAAGCCGATTGCTTATTTATGGTGGACTGGGTTAAAATTTGTACTTAACATCCAAAAAGTATTCACTTACATAAACAGAACCCAAACAATTAATCCTTAATATTTTTCTTTTGTAAAATATCTTCATGAATTAAATATCTTCATTCTTGATACACGACTCTGATTCTGTGTAGAATTAAAGCAGTTCTATACTCCATATAAATAAATATAGCCCCAGAGCTAAAAGTCCACTTTTGAAGACATTATGACTGCACCCTCTGTGGGTGATGCCTGTAGAGCCTGTTTTCCAGTGGCTTCAGGAAGTTTGCCAGTTACGCCTTTAATATCTCGATCTCCTGCATGCTAGATGGCGTCACCTTATTCTGTGTGGGGACAATTTTAGTTATACACAGGAAAAGATATTGAATTTATTGTGTGATGGGTAAGGGACTTCCCGCCACAGCAAAACCTCCCACTGTCAGATGCAAGCACTTGTAGACAATGACGACGACAACGGCGATAACGAACTTGTGAGTATCCGCAGGGATAATCGTGGGCAGTAAGTAGTCTGCCCACTGTGGGAAGTCCCACATCAATCATACATCTTTTCCTCTGTATGACTAACATTGTCATCGTGTACAGAGTACGATGACATCATCTAGTCTGCAACGCCATGCCATTACAGGCTGTACCTTCCTGAACCCAATGACACCCAGGGTCAGCAGTTATCAAACAGAGATAGAAAACACTGACGTCAACAAACTACTTCATAGGGACTTTTCATACAGGGCCAGGCAGCTTCCAGATCCAACAGAGCTATATTAACACCACGCGGGATTAAAACCCAGCAGCCAAGAGGCACACCTAATTAAAACCTTTTTATCACTGGCTTACTGCGAAACACTTAGCAACAGCTATTCACCTGAATTAATGAATATCGCAAGCTGTCCTGCGACACACAGCCTGGTACACAGTGAAGACGCCATAAGAAGCGATGGATTGTGAGAATGCAATGTAAAACTGTAACAACTTGCATAATGGTAAATTAGCATCATCATAATTACGCCTTATGTACACAGTTTGAACACCAACGTTAGCAAACAATCAGCACCAAATTAACACCAATCTCCGGCAGTCCGCCAACCCCTAGTGTCATTAACGAGCTGTCCAACAGCATGACTACAGTCATTATTCTCCATTAAACACTTGTTCAATTACAGAATTCAAATCCACACTGAATCGACAGGCTGAGCATATCGCTATTTCCTGGTATGGCCTTTTCACAGCGCCAAATTTTACAGATCTTACACACTGAAATCTTCACATCAAGGTCGATAGCCCTTTTTCAATCAATACACTGAGAACATGGTATGAGAATGGATCAGTGAAGTAGTTACAGCTATAAAGGCATGATCTTTCTAATAGCCAGTGCAAGCCAAGGCGCAGAAACCTGAATCAATCTTCATTCAAGGAAGCGACAATTTTACATTTTTACGTTTGTTTCTGTTGTATCAATAAGAAACTTTACAACTTGCTTCTAGAGGGGCAAGAAAACATAAATATATATGCAAAAATCAGAATATCTGCAAAATTCTGCCATATAATACTGTACTGAGTCTCCAAAACAGAGCATGGATTTTAATGAATAATAAACATCCAAAGACGCATGGTATACAGCTCCCGTTCTACAGTAAAGAAGCTATGACACCAAACATGTCCTGGCTGATCGACTGCATATGGGTTAAGTGGAAAACCATGGCAACCTCATACGGCTACCTTTAAAATAACAGGATAGACATTTATAATAACAAGGAAATTAGTGTTTTTGAATTGTTTCCCTGAATTATTGATTTTTCATTGGGCAAATAATTGGGTTCTATGAGCATTCAGTCATACAAAAAAATTAATTTAGTAATTAATTAAAAAAAAAAAAAGTTAAAAAAAAAAATTGAGTGCTTGTACAAACCCCTGGTGCATAATAAGTCCCAGTTTTGGCTACAGAAAATTAGCATGTTACCAAAATCAAGGGGAGGGGGCGGGAGGGGGCAACTTCCTGCTTTTGGCTTTTATGTAAGTGAAGCAGGCTGCAACAGCTAATCAACAAGATCAGTAACGTCAACAACAAAAATCAAATGAACCAGTTAATCAGTTAGTTGGCTTAATGCCGTTTGACCCCGTCATTTACACCATGCGGCTAAAAGACGGAAACGCAGACAGCTCAAAGGCAGTTCAGCAAAGAAAGGAAACTAACTGCACTTGAGCATCAAACACAGAGAGGGTTTTGTGTATGACAGCATGCAGGCATGAGCACATGAGAGAGTAAACACGGCATGGGTGTCAGAAGCCTGGCACAATGGAGCACTTCAGTCTGATTAAAACTGTATCACTGCATCACTGCCTGACTGCTCAGCTGAATCAGTGCTGGCTGAAGGAAATTTAAAGACCCAGAAACAGGAAAAATCACAGGAGGGACCCCCACCATCCATATGCCTGCATTACACAAGTGGACGTTAAGAGAAGCCGTACAGCAGCAGCACAAATGTTATTCCTCCTTATAAACAGATATGCAGTTTAGTATCATTATTCTCCACCACCATCGTAATACTTTATGTGAAGAGGTTTTGTTAACATTAGCACACAAAGGTAATAAAACGGTGTGGTGGAGATCGGGTCTGCAGGGTCGGGGTCTTTTTTAAAAGCAGAGTGACTCAAAAAACTCAAGTGAATGACAGTGCAGAGAACATACAGAGAACATACAGATACAGATATTAATAGGATTAAAGCACGAGCTGTGACACATCTGGAGCTTACCCTAAAGTTAGGTGAGTATTCAGGAAGTTTATTTTTGTTAGGCGGTTAATGATCAGAAATAAAACCCCTAAGCTTTAATAACGTCTGTCCTAACATAGTGCTATCTTAGGTCATTATGAAGAGACGCTTATTTTAGAGTAAGTGACAAATATTATTAATATCATTTGTATTATTATGGAATTTAGCCTGGATTGATAGAAGAATATGAACACAGTGGTGTGGTGGTAAGTCAGCCAGTGTATTAATCTCCATTATGTTTCTCAAAAATCACTATAGGAGTTACAGCACTCTCTATATCCACTCTACTCTACTCTACTCTACTCTACTCTACTCTACTCTACTCTACTCTACTCTACTCTACTCTACTCTACTCTACGTTTCAGTAGAGTAGAATTTGGCCTTCCTTCATAAACCCCTTATTATAAAACATGAATAAGAAGATATTGTAGGTGTTGTATATTTTTTATGTGAACAAAGAATAATTGAATTGGTTGAATGAAACATTATACTCAGACTAATATCTGAAACCAATCAATAATTCATCAACTCATAATGGACTGATATCAAAGTAGTCATTAGTTACAGCCCTAGATGCAAGCAAGAGAACAGACTGCAGAAATGTAAAAGCCAGACACTGAAACTTGCTGCAACATTGTTTCTCCAGAACATCTAAAGAACTGCCTCATTAAACTGTGTTCAAGTCCATTGAGAAGCAGCACATGGAGCATTTCTCAATATCAAAACTCTGTCTGAAGTTTTACTCTGCAGAATTACAAATTACCAACACCGATATAAAATATATATAGACTTTATATATAAAGTCTGTGCTAAAAGACGCCAACCTTGTTATTTAACTCCACTCACAGACTGAAAGTTCATTTCAAAGGCATCGCTCAGGAGCCGTTTGACTTCCTAGAACACTGAAGGTCATCTACTCTATAACAATCTGCAGAGCTACTGCAGATAGGCTCCTTGATGTGGGTCTACAGCCCTGAAAGCCCACAGCCTTCTAGCACGACTTCACGTTGTGCATCGGCCTCGGTGTATTTGGATGAATGCATGTGCTTTAAGCCGTTCACAACCTTTTGCTCTCGCTGTGTGAAAAGCCACGTAGGTTGAATCTGTATATGGTTACCAGGGGTGTGCCACAGTTGCTGTTGTTCCTCAGATATGAAAACCTGCTCAACAGGCTGCTTCTGCATTACAGAGCCCTGCACCCTCCCACCCATGTAGTGCTCAGGGACAATGGGCCGACACAGGAGGTCATACAGGTTAGGCTTAGGTATAGAATACCTGATACTCCACAACAGTAGTCTTTCTCAAATTTGTCATCCGGAAACTCATGGACACTTTCTTATTTCAGAATCCCGTTAACAGCATCGTCAGTTGATTAGATATTAGTTCCACTTTATTAGCAAACAATCCGTGCATCTGTAAACTCATGCATTTCTGAGCTTGCTACCAGGAAGCTGTCGATATAAGGTCTTCTCAGGCAGGTTTATGAACTGATACCACATGAACAGTGTAGGACAAGCTATTGTACCAATGGTAAATATCAGCAAGACTTTAATTCCTGTATTATAATGTTCATGAATGGCCAACAATAATTAAGAATTACACCGATTCTTTTTCCTTGCATAATTTAATCACTGATATGTAAAATAAGTGAGTGGGATGTTAAATGCGTCATTGTAGAGAAGCTTGCCAATTTAGAAATTTTCACAGTGGTGTTGATGGTAACTAGACGTCGGCTTTAAAGCTCCCTCTTAGAAAGTTATTACATGAAACAGTTAAACATGTGTTGCCCTATGGGAGAGACGTTGTTTTACGGTAGTGTATTAATAAGACCTTGGTCCACATTTTGGTCTACCATTAATTCATGCAGGCCATAGAGGCATATGCAGGTATATGCACTCTGTCAGGTTTACCATTACCAGCATCACATATAAAACTCAAAAGATACATGTTTGAATAGGTACATTGAATACCGCCATATTGCCCAACCCCAACTGAGCATTGGTTTGTCATATGAAGAACTGGCCAATCATGCAAATATTTATCAGCAGCCAAAGGCCTAGTGAAAGCAGGTAACTGGCAGCTTTGATTTGGTGACCTGACAACACCTGACAATTTCCTGATTTTACAAGTGGACAAGGACATGCGTCCACGCCACATATCTTCCAAATATGATGACATCATGATGACGAAAATGCCACCACAATCATTTTGCTCAATACTGACAACACTACCAGTAATCACTATTATTCAGCTATTATTGAGAAACAAGTGTTCATTGTGTCGTGTCAGAGTGTACATCATATGATCACATTCTTTCAAAAGTATAATTGTTTCACTCAAAATAAAATTAAAATAAAAAAAAAACCTCCCCTAGATATTCAGTCTCAGGCTATTGGCCAGCCTAAGTCATGTTCAACAATACTGCAGCCAACTGCATTTGGTTAACTGAGGAATCTGAAAACCGTGAACACAATTAAAAAGCAATTACCCGTGCCACTTTAATAACAGCCTATCAGTGCATAAACAAAACTCTCAAGCCCTTAGTCACCTGAAATCTAACAAGGGAGACACAGGCAGGCTCTACACCCTGCAGAAACAACAACAACAACAACAAAGTGTAGGCAAGTCATGCATGACTCCAAAACAACAGCGTGAGCTGCGGCAAATTTAACACGATCTGAGTGGGCAGGAGACGGCAGACAGACAGATGAGAAAGAGGAAGGAAATGATTGCAGGAAGGCCAGGAGCCCGTACTGCCCTGGAGGCATTATGGTATATTGGCTACTGCTCTTACTCTCTGCTCCTGCTCCAATTCGATCTCCTGTATCCACACAGACACAAAATATCAAAAGGAAGAGGGCAGGGGGATGACCGTAACTGGCTCTGCGGACACAGAGTTCCCAGACTTCGGAGCCGTAGTCTACTCAGGGGCGGGTCCCTCATAGGCCTATCCAATCAAATAGGAAAATAATATTCCTTAAGCCACACCTTTCACGTTTGTGTTCCGTGAGGGATGCTGCTGTGTAATGGCCGATCAAATCATTAAGCCACTCTGAGCCATGCTCCACCTTATCTCCTCAGCCCTGCAGTTCCTGCCTAGCATGCCCTGCTCGCCGTAGTAGCCTCAAGCATAAATAACTCGCATGAGGACACAGAGTTGGTCAGACGTTTCCGAAACCTTTTATGGCAAGGCAGCCCAATTAGCCGTGAGAGGCTCTCATCTGATCTGAGAGCAATGTATGGTCTTGGCCATAGACTTCTCTCCACTGTGTACGAGATGCTACGCTAATGATACACGAAGCAACTTTGACATCCTGAGATATAACATTACAGGGATGCAGCGCATATACTACAGGCACATACACTGGCTAACAGACACAGGCAGCCATGAAAACATGTGAGCACTTACGACTAATTAAAATACTATGACTGTAAAATGCAAAACTCAGCCCTCCTTTTTTCAGAATTTTACGCAATTTTTTTTTTTAAAGAACCTGTGAGGACAGAGAGGGACGAGAGCAAAAGACACAGGCACAGATAGACGGAAAGAGGCAAAGGAACCATCAACTAATTCGGTGTATATAGGTTTCAGGACGTAGTAACTTAGCCAGGTCAAGACGTAGTGAGGTCGTGGCCTTTACTTTACTGGCTGAGGCTCTCATTACTTAAACTTACTCAGCATCATTCTAGCACTTGCCTTGTGATGAGAAAGAGTTGATCCGGTGAGTCACTATTCTTAGACAAATGAACAAAAGATTTCGGTGCCACAGGGCTCTTATACTAACATTAGGTCCTTAATGGTAAAGCCAAACTGGTTCTTTGGAGACACTCCCGAGCTGTAGGGTTTAGGGTGTTTCCTGCTATGAAGCCATGTCTTGTTTCAGTTGTCAGGCCTGTCAGTCAAAAAAGGGCTGATAAAGATGGAGCTAAGGCTAGCTGTACTCACTTTATCTTAAAATGTGGGCTCATAATAAGAAACACCCTATAAAGCCCACAGCACAGTCAAGGGTCTCCACCAAGGGCCAGTGTGGTGTTTGCCAATGGGCGCTAACATTAGCGAGGTTCGCTAACTATAGCTAGCATTAGAGCCCACTGGCAACAAGCTTTGGGTTAAGAGTTGGGACGTACCTAATTAACTGCAGCCCTTTCCACTTCCCATCAGAGAAAACACTAGAGCGATCGTACTTACTAGGACTCAGCTTCAACAACGGTGACCACGAGAATGCAGGCCCTCAGTAGAGGTTTGGACAAACAAGCATTTTGGAGCGGACAGAATGGTGCCTGAGGTGACTGTGAAAAGGTTCACAGGTTCTGGGATTGTGATTTTGTCTTTCATTTCTGCAGCTGAACTGAAGTGTGACATGAGTGAGTGGAGTATGTGTGTGTGTGTGTATAGTGTAGTGTATAAAACTGGGGGATTAAAAAAAAACAATGAATGAATATCTGAATACACAAATACTCAGGTTCAGCCCTTGAAATTAAACATGGTAACTGGGGATAATGAAACAGGCGATGGAAGACTGGGGAGGGGAAAGGAATAAGGGAAATGATTCATTATTGGTCAAAAATATTTAAAAATTAAATAAATAAATAAAAATAAAAAATGAAAACTCAAGTAAAAACTGGACACTGGTTTAATAAACAAACTCAACAGTTATATTAATAACTGTGCAATATAGACCACTTGGCTGCAAAAGAATGCTGACGGAACCTTGGATCCTTGTTACATCCCTGGGCAGGAGTGATTCAGCAGCACTGCATTAGGACAGCGGTATCTTTTACAGAGGCTGCTCGTTCGCTTGGGTGCGGCAAAGAAACTATAAAGCCCACACTGTTTACCTGCTACAGATAAAGCCCATGTCAGGCGGAGCCATGACAGTGCTCTCGCACTCATCCAGAACATTTCTTAGTCTTAATCCAGACCTCCTTCCTCATAAAGATACTTAAGTAAAAGGGCAATGTGGTGTAAAACCAGCATCTCATATGTTATTTTTCATGTTATGCGAGTTTCTTCAGAGTCATGGCTTTGATAATTCACCACAGTTTTGTTGTCCTTTTAGTTTTGGCCATCTATGTTCTCTGACTTCATTACCCAGCATGCCTTACACAAATGTCATGCAACCTTTGCCAGTTGCCCCCAATGAACATAAAGAAACCCACTGATAATAAACACAGTCGGCTTCCCTGCAGCTGGGCCAGATATTCCTTCTGCATTAACCTGCTAGTAAACCCGCTAGGTGGCTGCTACCACCTTCAAAATAATCGGAAGCCTTCATAAAGTACAATCTCACTCTGAAGACTGGTTAAGAGCCACCATAGGATTTAAACAGACATACTGGCATCCTATGACAGGTGGGATGTGAATATGTGACAACAGACAGGCGTAACGATGGTCAAGCTCTCGATTTGGCCACTTTAAAGGGAATTCCACCGAGATTATTCAGTCCTTGGGATGTAAACAGAGTCATGCAAAGTGTTCTGACATGAAGTGGTTTATAAATATCTTCTAAAGGCCTGAATGAAAACGAGGTTGAATATATGCCGTGTGTTTTAGCTACAGAATTAGGTATATGCTTTTAAGTGTGGGTAGATCCCATTCTTACCCAAGAACAAATCACAAATAAGAGTCTCCATGAAAACTGCATAAGCAGGTTTCAATAGACACTGCTTTCTAAGAATGACTGGAGAACGAGGACCTATGATTCATTTACAGTGCTGGTGATGGGAACCAAAGGTCATTATGTCTCTAACTTAAACATGGAAGTTTTATTTACTATGAAAATCCACCACCAAACTTACACGTCTTCTGAGGTTCATATGTAATGTTGGTATAGTAATCATAAATCTTAAAAACTGAAAAGTAATCATTTTCTTTGGTTGACTGTTTGACCTTACAGTGCCCTACGTTTATCCCTCTGCCATAAATGTATTTAAATGCATTATGGGCCAAAACATTTTTCACAAAACCATCCTAAAACAAAGTATCAGACACCGGCCAGCACAAACCCAACTTGCGGTAGATCTAGGGGAGATTTCAGAGGCGTTAAACCCTTCAGACGTCTGGTTCCCATCACCAACACTGTAAACTGACTTAACTGACTAGAGCTTTTCACACCAAACAACCCTGACTGACTTTGTTTACATCTCAACCGTTTAATTCTGTGGAATATAAGAAAATTATGTGGAGTAAATAACATGAATCTGAGTAAACGAAACCCCTGGCTAGCCCTGCTTTTATTAATTACATATACCCATATGAATAGACATACAACACATCTCAATACTGTCAGTACTGAGTAAACCAGCAGCTGAATAAAAGTAGCAACGTAGAGGCAACAGAATGGAGGAACGAACAGTACGACATTACACCACTTCTAACAGAAAGGAACCGATAAAGGTAGACCGATAACAGATGTATTTCCGTATTTTGTTGCTAAACCACTCCTTTCAAGGCCAGCGGGCAGAGGCCGACTTCAATTGCCTTATCACTCAACAGTGGCTGGCTAACTAACTAACCAGCTAGCTACTAGCATTGCTACCCCGGACGGCTCGCAGCGTAGTTCCCCCATTTCTTCCGCTTACCCGCCTCGTTTCAATGAACCCGCTTACGAAAACGGCGTAACTCTTGTACGTGTATACGACCCCAAAAATCATTGAGAATCGAATAACCAAATGACAACAAAAATACAGCGGTATAAATACATCGCAGTGAAGCAAACCGGTCGGTGCAAGTTGGTAAAGTTTTGAAGTGGCGGCTTGAAAGAGAATTCACCGAGCTGAATCTAACGTCAGCTCAACGGTCGCCCGCTGAAAGTGTGAGATCAATAATGAACCAACCTGCCGACGAAATTCTCCAAGACTGAGCTTTTTCCGGCACTCTGTCCTCCGACCACAGCTATCTGTGGCAGGTCTAGGTTGCAGCTTTGGCCGATGGAACTGAAAGCGTCCTGGAGTTTGTTGATCAGGGGGATCAACTCCTCCATCCCCCGGTTCCCCATGGCTTCACTCGGGCTCGACTCGTCGCGTCTCTCCCGGACACAAGCGCTGCTGTAGCTAGGGGGCTGCTCGGGTTACTTCCCAGCTGTAGCTTTCAGCCTTCAAACACCT
Source organism: Prochilodus magdalenae (assembly GCA_024036415.1). Lineage (NCBI taxonomy): Eukaryota > Metazoa > Chordata > Actinopteri > Characiformes > Prochilodontidae > Prochilodus > Prochilodus magdalenae. Next base: position 29,957 of record JAMWET010006968.1, on the reverse strand, counting down.
TCGCTAATTAGCCTGTCACTGAAAAGAAAAACTGAAATAGCTTAACGAGTCTATAGAGCCGTCAACCGGTGAGAAACATCACACCTCATGCATTTAAATAAGTTAATTTATCCGCAGCGAAACTCACAAAACAAAACTTCCAGCAACCATCCGGTCAGGCGACATCCGACCGGTGACTTCTTCCCCGCCTCCTGTCACTTTTCACCGCGAATATTCATTGGTCCGTCTGGGAGCTACTCCTCATCTGATTGGTTCTACTTGTCAACCCGAAAAAGGCGTGTGCGACACCATTGGTTCAACGAAATGCCAATCTTACTCGAGTTCCACCCACTTGGATTCGACTTTGCGGTAGCTGCTTCAGAATTACCAAATGAAATATAGAAAGATCAGTTTGTAGTGCATTAAAAACCTATTGTATTTTAAAATATATTAATTTACACATTTTCTCATGAAGGCAGCAATAGGTTGAATTTCTTTAGATGAGTTTCTGTTTATGAAACTGGCATGACTCTTTAGTATTAGTATGTCATTTTATCATTTATGTATTTTAATAGAGCCTCCTCGCAAAAAAGCTTGGTATCTCTATTTAACATTTTAACTACCACTACCAAAAGCGTTTCCTTTACAAAACCACTTCCTGGTGCGAGTCACGTGACCTCGCCACCAACATGCCTCTCAAAATGGCCGCAGTGGAGAGCGGCACATGTGAGCGTTCAGCAGCTATGGCAGCTGTGAAGTCCCTGTCCTCCGCTGCTCCTCTCGCTCTCCGCATCGTAGCCGAGTGTCCGGTGAGCAAGGCGAGAGCCTGTGTCCTTACGCTGCCCCACGGTCCCGTTAACACTCCGGTTTTCATGCCTGTAGGCACGCAGGGCACTCTGAAAGGTATCACCGTGGACCAGCTGGAGGACCTGGGCTGTCAGATATGCCTCGGTAACACCTATCACTTGGGTATGAGACCGGTATGTGAGTGGACTGTCAATGCAGTCCATAAGTTATGAACGTGTTGATCAGTGGTTTGAGCTTTCCAGTGCCCTGCAATGTTTCCAGCATGTCCATGTCTTTCAGGGTCCTGAGCTCATTGAGAAAGCCAGTGGCCTGCATGGGTTCATGAACTGGAGAAGAAACCTTCTGACGGTAAGACTGCTCTGCTGGATGTGGAGAGAGAGTATTAGCCTTTGTGCTCCATACTCAGTATGTAAAGGCACAGATTTCTGGTACACTGCAGTCATTCATATTTTTCACCTGACTTTTTCCAGTTTCCACAGTCTTTACATATTCCTCGGAATTAATGATGTTTTTTCGAAAGTTCGATTTTCCAGGGATATGTGGAACCATATCAAGCCTAAAACCACACTTTCATTCTGTTCTGATTAGCTGCCCTGTGTTTTGCCTCTCCGAAGGCAATCTGAGATGTCCTAAACGCTGCCTACTGAGACAGGGTCCTGATGCAGGAAGGCACTCAGTCCTGTCCGACTCTAATGTTAGTATAAAAGGCCGTCTGCTGAGGTTTCTCTGAGTTGACAGTTTTATAAAGGCATTGTAAATGTGTCCTTTACTGCCTAATTCATCCCATAATACTCTGTCTTTGTGCCGACTCTGTAGGAAAAACGGAGCAGTAGAAACTAGAACAGACACCGTGGAAACGGTGCCTTCTAAGGAGGCAGCACAGGTAGCAAGGCATCAAGACCGCTGCCTTCAGACTAAAGCACTCCTGATGCATTCGGCACGTATAGGTGGTGTGTATTGTGTTTGTTTCCATGACACCACGAATTTAATGAATTGAAGGCTGTTTCTGTTTTTGCCGCTGCCACTTTTCTTTGGAGACCGTTCTGCCTTTAAAGAAAATTCTGGAATTAACTAAACGATGAGCAGAAGAGTATGAGGAAATAGCTGTTTGGAATAGGCTAGCCCCGCCCCACACTGTCTAATAATACCCCTTTGTGAAGAGGCTATAGTGAGTCACTGTATGGTCGATTCAGACCAGTCCTATGAGAGGGTGAAGATGTAGCACTGCCCCGACATCATGTTCTAACCTCCTGTGAATAACGCTGATGGTCCTGCTCCGGGTTAGATTGCTCACGGAGGGCTCTTGGCAAGTAACTGTTATACCCACCCCTGGCAAAATGGACATGCTTTTGGTGAGCGAGGGGATGAAGTTGGAGGCTGACTCTGCAGCCTTCCCTCTGGACTGATAATGACTGACGGAAAAGGGGGAGGGATTGTGCGTGTTCTAGTGATATGTTGAATATTATAGTTTGTGGTAAGAAGTTGACAGGTTGCGTCATTTTACACGTTTCTTCTTTATTGACTTTCGTCATGTACGTCTCGGCCAGGGCTGGATATTTAAAAGCATGGGTTTATCGCTGAACTCAAAATAAGTCCCATTTTTGTGCATCAAAAAGCATATTCATAACAATTTTGATAAAGTGCCGTTTTGTGAGGGAGATTTTATAGTTT